>JAPCYS010001122.1:0-83381 GCA_028641055.1 Alopecurus myosuroides | reverse complement strand
AATCAATTCTGTCTATACTCGAAAACTGATTTTGAGACGGTGATGTCGGTGAGTGTTTTAGTTTTTTAGATACTCAACAGCAACATACTCAAAAGCTCTTTTTGCTCAATTTGCCACGTCTCTATAAATATGCATATGAGCTATATTATAAGTGCAATACGTGGGATGCCTAGAGCATATCTAGCGGAGCCTCTAAAACGCCGGACCTGAAAAAAGCCGGTGGCCCATTTTTTTTCACCCATATAACGCAGCCGGCCCATAAACCGTTTTCGGTCGGCTGAGATTCCGGTGGTTGTCGTGGTGTGAATCACGGCAGCACCAAGAGGGTGTTCCAGATGATGTTTAAAGAGGGGACATGCTTAGCGGACAGTGACGTTGGTGTGGGATTGGATAGCAAGCGTGTAAACACATGATGTACCCAGGTTCAGGGTCCTCACGTTGAGGTAACGCCCATACTCCTGCTTCTCTCTCTTTTCTATTGATGCACGAATTACAAGGTTGCTCTGTGAGCTCTCTTCGAGTGTCTAAAGGTGTGGGGAGAAGAGAATGCCCCCTGCTATCGGGGCCTGGCCAGTCCTTATATACTGCCGGACTAGCCAACTTGCAAGTGGGGTTCGGCTAGTACGAGACCATCCGGGGAGATTCTAGGACAAGTGCCCTTTGTCCTTTGGCCTTCGAGCCCGGTTGTTGCCGTACCGCGCACCGTACTAGGGCAACGCCCTGCCCATCTCGGCGTACCCGACAGCCATTCCCGGCTGCCCAGTTGCACATGCCTCCATACCCAGATCGTACACCGAGTACCCCGAGCCCATGCGGCGGGTACCGGGTAGAGTAGGCAGGTACCGGCTAGCTTGAATAGATGTATCGCTGGCCGTACGCGGGTACGGCCTAGCCCATGCCGGAGTATCCCGAGTAGTCGGGGAGTAGGTGTACCGTGCCGCGTAGGGTGGCACTGTGGCTTACGTGAGCCTAGGGAGTTGGCGTGCTCGCCATTCCTCCCGGTACCGGTTGACTTGCGGAGTAGTCGGATTGTACTAGCAACCGGCTAGCCAGCCGTTTGCTACCTTTGGCCGGATGGGTGGCCAGTGGGTGGGTGTCGATCCTCATCCAGCCGGTGGATGGGGGCTTAACGCCGAGCCTTCGTGCGCTTTAACCTTGTGGTGTTATGAAGCCGCGGGTATCAGGTTTCTTCTTTCCGCTTCGTTGAGGCACCCGGGGATCATCCACCAACACTAGCCCCCGAACATGTGGGAGTTAAGGAGCCGGTGCGCCGGGTGCGAAGCTCCCGTCTGTTCCCCTAACCTTCGCCGGCTCCTCCAGCCGGTTGGTCGCGCGACGCCTTAGTGTGTCTGTGGGGCCGGCTGGTGGTGACGTCATGATTCACCCGGGTGACGTCGCCGATGACGCGAACGGTCGCGTGGGCCTGCGGCCGCAGTCAAGTCGATGTCGTCACCTCATTTCTCGTGCTGGGATCTTCTGTGGCCTGTAAAGCCGTTATGGATCATTTGCGGTGCACTACCCACGACCCCTCGTTTCTCGCGCCACGTGGAGGGATCGTGGGGAGCGGTTTCTGCCACACGTCGCGCATCTGGCGGCCCTAGGCCGCTATAAGTAGGGGCGGAGGGTCCTCACATGGTCTTCTCCTCCATTCTTTGTGTTCGAGCGCTCCTTTCTCTTCCTTCTCCTTTCGAGTCTTCCCCACTGCTCACTGTGCCGCCGCCGCGGGCTTATCCTCGACCGCTCCCGCACCCTCCTCATCAAAGACCATGGCTGGCTCGAGGAGGGCTCTAGCCACCGCCGACGATGCAGTGAAAAAGGGTTCCTGGGCGGGCTCCTGCGTGTCGCGAGGAGACCTCCGCTATTACCGAGGCATGGGCTTCTTCGGCCCGGCCTCGACGGTGGCGGTGACCAGTTGCATCCGCTCTGCGGACACCGAGATCGACGAGGGGTTGCGTACGGTGATGCGCGTCCTACCATAGTTCGAGGTTTCGCCGCAGCCGCGACCGAACGAGCGTGTCTTCTTCCTCTCCCACCTCGACCATGGACTCGTGCCCCGAGTGAGCGCCTTCATCTCCTCCTTCCTCACCTATTTTGGGCTCTAGATCCACCATCTCGGGCCCAACGCGATGACGTACTTGGCTTACTTCGTAAGCCTGTGCCAAAATTACTTGGGCATCGGGCCCAACCTCGACCTGTTCATCCGGATGTTCGTCCTCAAGGGGGGAACCAAGGTGGCGCAAGGGCCGCTGGTGAAGTGCGGTTGTGCCATCATCGTGGCCCGGCAGGGCACCCATCTGCCCCGGCTGACCCTGGTCGAGTCGGCGCGCATGTGGCAGCTAACGTATTTTTACGTCGAGGACCTACAGGGCGGCGAACAGATTGGCCTCGACCCCTTCATCAACGGGCTGCCCAGCTCCCAGAACAACTGGACGGACAGGACCCGGGGCAACTCGAGGGAGTGCCGCGACATGATCGCCCGGGTCGGGAGCTCGACAACAGCGGCTCGCGACGGTAAGCATCCCGGGCCGGATGATGAGGCCATAGATGTCGACGATGAATCTGATGTCGATTCGTCGGCTTCTTCGCCAGCTCCGACCAAGCGGCGCCGGGCTCCCGGCTAGAGCAGCCGTCCGACTGCGGAGGAGGAGCCGAGAGCCAAGCGCGGACGCGGCGCGTCGCCCCCGGCTGGGGGCAACCGGCGTCAGAGGAGGGCCCCGCCTACGGTTGTGGCAGGGTAAGTTTCTGCATCTTCTCAGTTTCTTCTTCCGCGGGATGAGTTCTGATGGAGGGATGATAACCCGGTAGGCTAACGCCAAGGAGTAACTCGGCCCAAAGGACGCTGCGCAAGACCCGGCTTAGGATAAAGAAGCTTCTAGAAGGCCCAGGAACGAAGGCCTCGTGACCCAGATTGTGGGTTCCGGTAAGGAAGTTTAGGGTTTGTAAGCAGTGTCCGGGTAGGATTCAGAGTGGGCCTTGGAGAGTGAGCCGGGGGGTCCGGATGTTATATAAGTCGGTCCCTAGGTTAGGGTTAGACAAGCTTTTACGTGAGCAAGAACCCGCTCGCTAGATCGAGAGATTTCGAGTATCCATTGTAACACCAGTATCGAGCTAATATATTTAGATCGTAGACTCGGCGACTTGATTGCCGGCTACCAGATCGCATATCATCATGGTTTCCTTCGAGCTAAACCCTCTCCCAAACACTCGAGTCGATTTGCCCCAAGACAAGTTACCCCCGGTAACGTCTGCCGTGATTATCCCACGACAGTTGGCGCCCAACGTGGGGCCTACGTCCAAGGGTGTTTACATCACGGGAGAAGCTCGGGAGAACATGAAGAACCTCGTCGTCGGCGAGATCTACACCAACCCCGAAGGAGAGAAGATGGTGGACGATTTTGGCTGGGGGCCAGAGTCGGATCTTGTCGTGGGATAATCACGGCAGATGTTACCAGGGGTAACTGATCTTGGGGCAAGTCGACACAGGCGTTTGGGAGAGGGTTTAGCTCAAGGGAAGGCATGGTGCAATTTGATCTGATAGCCGGCAATCGAAGTCGCCGGATCTCTATTCTTGATATGATAACTCGATTAGGATTTACACTGGATGCTCGATATGGCGCGATATTGCTAGGGTTCTTAGATCTCTGTCTAAACTATATCCGGGGGTCGGTTTATAAAGCACCCGTACCCCCTGGCTTGTTCTACAAGGCGTATCCTGAATCCTACCCGGACACGGCGCACTAACCCTAACTTTCCTTTACAGTAACCCACAATCCGGGTCATTGGGCCTACAAGCTTGGGCCTTCACAAGTTCCCTATCCTTAGCCGGATCCTGCACATCATCCCTTGAGCCGGGTTATTCCTTGGAGCTTGGCCTACCGGGTTAGCATCCCCCTGTCAGTAGTCCCCAGAATAGCCTGGGCTTCACGGATCTCCTTGAAGCGCTTGCTATTCCCTGCAAAGATATCGATCATACGGGTATATGAAGATCGGGTTAAGATGTTTTGATATTCAGCTAGGCCTTGCTCCTTGGCGGCCATGTAATAACCCCAGCTTTCCCTCCAAACACCTTGGTTCAAACTTCTGGGTCCAAACCATAATAACAATACCAAGATCCTATGCTCGATAACCAATCCCGTCATCACGGGACGAATCCCCTTCTTCCTTTTATCCGGATGCTTTGCTCAATACTTGGCACACATCTTGCAGAAACTTTAAATAAATAGCCGTTTACCCCCACAATTCTCGGCTTCCACTCACCAAACCGAGCTTATCCATTTGCACTATAAAAAAGCCCCTTAGGAGTGACCCGAACCCTAACGGCTCATTTCCTCCATTCCATTCCTTTCTCCCTCTGAGCTCTCTTTCTCCCCGAGCGCCATCACGGAAATTCCGCGCTCGTCACCGGAACCCATCGCCCGGAGATTACGTTCCGCCACCGTTCGCCCCGCGCCGCCGCCAAGATCCGCCGGCGAATCCTCATCCGGCCCACCAAGAACCGCAAAGGGACACCAGGCCTGCGCCATCTGCCTCCGCAAGGCTTCCCTCAGATCTCCTCCGGTAAATCTTTTGCACCTATCAATTTGCCCTCGCAACCTTTGATTTTTTCCTCAGATTAAATCCAGATCGGCCCGCCTCGGATTTCTTGACTAGGCCGAATTAGAATACCCATAATCTCTTCTAGCTCGCACAAAGGACGAAGCACATGCTTCAATCCGCTCCCCTACTACCCACAATCATTATTCTTGCCACAAATCCAAAGATAAAACTTCCAATCTAGGCTCGAACTACCCAAATTTTCCGCCTTCGCATCAATCACCCGGCTAGACCATTCCTTTTCAGTTCCTTTTATTCACGTCTGGAACTTAAGCCGCCGTCCATTGTATTCAAAAGGCTCCTTCATCATTTAGATCCCATAAATTTCGCCACAATGCCTGATACCCGGAAACTTTCAAACTTTGCTCTGCAGGCTAACACCCGGGCCTCCCGTAACTTTTCATACCTCAATATTATCCGGCCTATACTTAGCCGGCTCGCAACTTTCATGTCTTAATTTCCTTCTTACCTTGTACTCTGCAGGTCAGCCATATGGCTCCCAAGAAACAGGGGAAGACCCCAACCAAGGCCAAGGCCACCAACACTATTTCCGCCAACTGGGCACGGTCTATGGTCACAAAGGCCAAGTTGGAGGAGCTGGTGGAACTGTGAATTCTTCCTCCTCAGGAAAATATCCAATGGAGGGTACCGGGTAAGGAGACCCGGCCCACCCCTACAAAAGATGAGGTAATCTGTTTCGTGGATCATGTGACCCGGGGTTTTCGACCACCGGGTCACCCCTTTTTCCGTGATATACTTAGCCACTACGGCCTTCGTGTCTTTGATATCGGACCCAACTCTGTGCTAAATATTTCCCATTTTATTGTCCTTTCCGAATCCTACTTGTGCACTCCGCCAAGTCTAGCTCTTTTTATTGAGCTTTTTCAATGCAAGCCATGCCGCGAAAGCGGTGATGGGGTGCTTCTCACTTGCGGCGGGGTTTCGATCCAACGCCGCAAAAACTCTCTAATGCCACCCCTCACCCTCAATTCCCATGTCAAGCATTGGCAGCTCTCGTACTTCTACTGCCAGGACACTTCCCCACTCGGCCAAAAGAAACTGCCGGGTTACTCGGAGGGTCTTCTTGACATTTCTGATAAGTTTAGTGCCTTCGCCCCCAACTCGGATAGGGAGGCAATTCAACCCTTGCTAGCCAAAATTGCTACTCTTACAGCCCAGGGTCTCATCGGGCTCAATCTAGTAAAGACCTGGGTCGATTTTAGGATTCAGCCCAATTCCATCCGCACAAAGTTGATGTGCGAGTATTCAGGAGAACCTTCCGATCCGCTCCGATACTCCGATAACATCTTCGCACCTGGCGACACCCATAAAACCATCAAAGGTTTTTTGACGGAAAAGCTCGAGGTGATCCGGAACATATCCGGGTTAGAGCCCTTCACGCTTGAAAACCCCGCCCCTGAGGTAAAAGTCCGACTCTGAAACCCTTACTTTCATTCTTTCCACTTGATACAGTTGGTAACCTGTGCATTAACACATTTCAGGCTGATGACGACTTTTGGAAAATCAACGCCTCCCCTAGCTCCGAAAGTCCAGAGGAGCAAGAGGCTGTTCACTCGGATGAAGGTACTCTTTGAATTTTATTTGGTTCCTTTGAACTCGTCATAACCCCTTCATTTTCAACCATGACTTTGATGATATTTCAGAACAAGAGGATGATGAGGAAGAAAACTCGGATGGCAAAGTAGAATCTGCCAGCGACGAGGACGAACCGGAACCGGCAATCAAAGTCGGATCCAAAAGAAAAGCTCAAGAGGCCACTTCCAAGGTTTCATATCCCCTCCTCGCATTCAATTCACATCACCTTAATGACATACCTGAGTTATCTTGACATTATTCCACTGGCCATCCTTGAAGGAGTCGCCCATGATCAAGCGTAGGTCAACTCGAAATAACCCGGGCGACAACGTCATCAACCCGGGTATTTCTTCGACTCCCACTCGGCGGGCTGGTAATTATTCTATCTTTTCTCGACCGGCACATTCCCCTTGAACTATTCTTATATGACATCTAACCTGACAATTTTCAGCCTCTCCCGAGTCTGATGACGGGTTTCCTTGTGACTTCGCGGTGAACACCGGGTAAAATCCCCTTCCGGATGCTCTTCCACACTTCATCACCCTTTCCTGACCGCGTATTTTAACTGCTTCTTGATAACATTTACAGGGCCACGGTCGTTGTTAGCGACCAAGCATGGAAGACGAGGGCCCGGGTCAGGGGAGCCCGGCCGATAAGACTACTGCCGTGTCTGGCGGTGAAAAACAAACATCGCCGATTAAACCGGACGCCCAAGAAACCGAGTATCCAATTGCTTCCCATGCGAGCAAGAAGAAGAAAGCCACAACCTTGGGTGCCGAAGGAGTGTCGGATTCCAATGCACAAATGACCCGGGTTCCGCCTCCCTCTAAGAAGAGAACCTCTTCTCGGAATTCCCAAGGCCCCGGGTCTTCTGATACGGGTAAAGATACTTTTGATCAATTGATGAACACGCTCCTCACCATGAAGGCTTCAGAGGGCGATATTTTAGAGCGCATGGCTGCAGAGCACCAGGTAAAAGCGCTTGTCATCTCATATTGCATATCTAGTCCCCAAGTTCCGAGTATGACTTGCAAAAGTTATGCTTGGTACTTCACGCCAAATTTATCTTATCATAACATCCAACTAATGCTTGCCTTCCTTTCTACTTACAGGCACAGATAACTCGGTCCGATGAAACTTTACTGAAGACCGAACAACGTCTTCTTGCCGAGATAAAACGACGGGAAATCCTTGAGGATAACATGGAAACTTTGAAGAAGGATGTTTCCAAATATAAGAAGAAGTACCTCACCGCTCGGACCGACTTGAAGAATTTATCGGATCAAATCACCGACACTTACCCGATCTTACTCAGTAAGTTTTTGTCTGCCGACTAATTTCATGCTTCTTGTTATGCACCACTCTGGGTTACTGATACCTTCTTGCGTCTGTTTCAACTGCAGGTGCCAACCTTGCACCTCCAGAGGAAGATACTATTGCCAAGGCTAGGACCCTGAAGACTGTGCTCCGGACTTTCTTTGCCGGCACAAAATTTATATTGGACGCCATACATTGGCCCACAGAAGCCTATCCGGGTGAAGAGAATCTCGTCCAAGCCTGCTCCACTGTGCCTGGCTGGATTGAACTTTGGAAGCGTTCGTCCTGCCGTATTGGAATAACCCGGGCATTGACCTTGGCCAAAGCCTACTTTCCGAAGCTTGACCCGGCGAAGATAATATCCGGGTTTCCCGAGTTCAAGGCGGATGGTGCCAAATTTACGCCTAAGGACTTCAAGGCCATTCAGTCGGCAGTGCGCCCCTCTGCTACCTCTTTAGCCGATAGCTTGGACCTGAATACGCTAATGGCTGCGTATGACGCCGATGGCAAAGTTATCACAGAGGAAGCACCCCCGCCCTTTGACCTCTTGGAGAAGTGGGCTGATCACTCGGCCAAAAAGAAGGAGGCAACTGCGAAGAGGGAGGCCGAGTTAAAATCAGGGCCATCCGCCTCTACACCGTCTGTCCTTCCACCTATCCGCCCTGGCGCGGTGAGTCCGGGTGGCTCTGCCAGGAAAGCTAAGCAGCAGGCCCAGGAGCAAGACCCGGAAGATCGCGCTCAGGAGGCCGAGTAGGGTGATGATGTCATAATACCTTAATCACGTGGGGCCTTTTCATTTGAACTATTTATCCTGCCGATGGTGCGCCTGTGCACTTCTGATACCAATGCCATAACTTGTAATGTACTTCTATTCGGTGACATATTTTTGCGGCTTTCCCTGCCTTTTGATAATCGTGCTATTTTGTCTGTTCTTTTGAACTTGTTCTTGATACCCAGCTTTCTTTTTAGCTCCCTTTGTAAGACTCGGTTTTCCGAGTACCAGGAGTTTTAATACGTGGGCTTTTTCTTTAAGTCCCCAAGACTCGGATGGTGAGGTTTTTTGAACTGCGATAGCCAAGTAGTTTGTTTCTGTTTCGAAGTCCCCCAGTCCCCATGACCCAAAGTCCGAGTAATGGGGTGTGGCCTTTCTCAGAGAACAAATTATTTTTTACCGAGTCGCAAACCTAAAGCCATTCCATGTAAGTACTGAAGTTATGCTTGATAATTGTTGAGTTTCCGGCTTTTAGCCTTGTACTCTGCATAAACTTGTGGTTTAGATGACCCTTTTAACTATCTTGTACTGTAAGCCGGCTTTCGCGTGGATACCATGTTGTTACATCCATACGAGAACAGTGTCAGGCAAGTCCCATTGGGCTTCATGGCTGATTGTAATCGTAAGCGAACGAATCATGCCACTTTAGTGCGAGTCACATCGAGCTTAAGTAAGAAAAGTCAAGAAAAGTTGGCTTCTTTGCCCAGTCATAAGATTGCAACCGTGCTCGTTTGCGAGTAATCGGCCCTTACAACTTAGCTATCTATGCCGGGTCATTCGGGTTAGTGGCTGGTTACCGGAGCAACCAACCCCCAAGACCTACATGCAATCGATGCTTTTGATGATACTGAATTATCGATGTCGCAGGGATACTACTTACTTGTAATCAGGATGTAATGATATAGGACTTGATAACCATCTCTTTATTGATACTAGAAATTTTGGATCAGCAGGCCGCCTCATTAAAAACCTTCCAGTCCCCTTAGGTACCCTGGGTAGGAAAAGAGCGCGTCTGAAACCTGCTGCCCGTTACATTGTTTAGTTCCTCATAAGCACTGGTCCCGGTCTGGCTTGACCAATGCACATTCTCCATATGTTGGACCTTTTCCTGATGAGTACCGGGTTTGCTAGCCAACCCGGGTGGGGTGTTCCAATGACCTGGCTGGTTGTAAGCGGCCGTGTAGCTTCTTCCTTTACAGCGGGCCACTTGGGGGAATCATCCTCGATTAAGGCCACCATTTTAGCATCTTGCGTTACCTTGGATTTTGTTCTTTCGCCTTCAGTACTCGGCCTTTTTGATGTGGCTATATCCTCCGGGTCTGCTTGAGACCGGTAATGCTTGAGTTCTTCTTTTCTACAGGCCTGCTCGGCCATTGCTGCATCTCCTTCGTCACATTCAGCTGCTATGTCTCGATTTCCATGTATGGTAATGCTCTTCTTGGGACCCGGGATTTTTAGCTGTAGATATACGTAACACGGCCTAGCCATGAATTTGGCATAAGCCGGCCTTCCAAATAGCGCGTGATAGGGGCTGCGCAATTTCACTACCTCAAAGGTGAGCCACTCAATTCGATAGTTATCCTTGGACTCTCCGAAAGCTACCTCCAACGCGATTTTTCCCTCGGGGCATGCTGAATGACCCGGCACTATCCCATGAAAAACTGTTGAGCTTTTTTGCAGTTGAGATTCCTTGAGACCCATGCGTAGGAAGGTTTCCCAATACAGTATATTGATGCTGCTTCCACCATCCATTAAAACCTTCTTCAGTTCGTACCCATTAACTTGCGGTGCGACTACTAGTGCCAAGACTCCTGGGTGTTCCACTCTTTCCGGGTGATCCCTTCTGCTCCATGTTACCTCCTGTTCTGACCATCTCAAGTATCTCGGGACGGCTAACGAAACTGAGTTGACCGCTTGCTTCAGTATCTTTTTGTCCTTGTTAGAGCCTCCTGTGGTATGCACATGATATTGACCCAATTGTTTGGGGTTGGCCTGGAAGCCTCCTGCCCCCCCTTGGTTATTACTTTGATTTCCAGCCGCCGGGTTACCAGCTGGGGGTGGCCGTTGCCCGGGTTTGCCCCTGGACCCGGTCCTCCTCCCCGCCCTGCACCTCGCATAGCTCTGTGCACTTCCTCATTTTTCCATCTTTGTAAATCGGCGCACTGTTCTAGGGAGTGGTTAGCTGGCCTGCCATTCCTGCTGTGCTTCGGACATGCCATCCTGAATATGTCCCAATTGTTACCCCCTTGGTGGACCTTGATAGTTTCCTCCATTGTGGTTACCTCCGTTGAAATTTCCTTCTGCTCTTGGTCTCGAAGACCCGGCTTCTGTGTTGGCGACAAACTCGGAACCTCCTTCGAAAGGACGCTTATTCTGGCTATTTCCATTGTTACCTGATGCTGATCCGTTGCCGGTTCTTCCATTACTGTTTGTGCTTGCTTTTGCCTTCTTGTCATCAGCTTCTTCTTCTGTAGTATCTGTCGCAGCGTGTTTGTTGCACGCGTCCATCAATTCTCCCATTGTGACTTCCGACGCATTTCGGCTGGACTTCATGCGAGTTAACTTTTGCACCAAAGGTATATACTTGCATGTTTTTGCCATGGCCTGTAGTGCATCCTTGGGCTGGATATCCGTGGATGAGTGAAGTATCTCCATAACCCGGCGCACCCAACTGCGCGCCGATTCTCCCTTCTTCTGGACGCATCGCTCTAGATCATCAATAGTGAATAATTTCCTGCAGGTCCCGTGAAAGTGTTTGATAAACGCGGTCTTCAATTCCTCCCAAGACTTGATCGATCCCTCTGGTAGATTGGTGAACCACAATTTTGCTGCTCCTTCCGACATCATCAGATACATGAACTTGGCTTGGAGGTTCTCGGACGCGTTGCGGATTGACATTGCCATCTCGTAACTGCTTAGCCATGTTTCGGGATCCATGGTTGGCTCATAATTCACTACTTTCCCTGGCTCTTTGAATTTTTCCGGGTAAGGTTCAGCTCTAATATTGTCCGAGAGACACTTGGGTCCCGCAAGAATGGTTGAAGCCGGCCTTGCTCTAGAAACGTGTGATGCCGCGGGGGGCGCGTCTGGGCGCGGTGCTGCGGGAGGTCCATGCGCTGCAGACCCGGCCGCGGCCCTCCTAGCCCTAGAACTGTCCACGACGGCCTGTGCTGCTGATGCTGCCTGAGCGCGGGGAGGAGGCGGCATTTGCTGCTGCTCTTCCCTCCGCCGCGCTGAACTTGTTTGTATATTCCCTTGCTGCTGGCTGACGTACGGCGTCCCGTGCATACCGCTTCTGTGATCCGGGTAATTGGCTTGCTGTGCCACCGCAGTGTGCAACAGCTCGATGGCTTGCCGAGTCTTCTCTGCATGGGGCGACTCTCCCACAGGTATTTGATTCAATGCGAGTGTCGCCGCATATACGTTGTCCATAGGATTATTGTAGTGGCCGGCTGGCGTGCGGAATCGTGATGGTGGCGGCGGCAGTAGATCGTTGCCGGTCGTGACTCTAGTTTGTGGTGGGGGTAACCCGGTCCGTTCATTCGCCGGATGTGTCGCTGCTGTCATCTGTTGGGGTGCGGTTCCCTGGTTCACCACTGGTATCGGCTGGTCCTGAGGCGTAACGAATAAATTAGCCGGATTAATAACCCCGCCCGTTGCTGGCAACCTGGTGTGGTGCCTTTGATGTATCCTGGACGTTTCCTCTCGAAGCCGGGTTTCCAACGCATCTAGCTCGCGCCGTCGTGTGGCCATCCCCTGTCTATCTGCTTCCACTTGCCTTCTTTGCTGTTCCAATGCACGACGAGCCACATCCAGATCTCTAACACGCTCTGCCGCGTTTTCTGGGGTGATAACTGTGGCGAGGACTGTAGGATCCAAAATCAAATTATTATCGAACAGGGCCGGGTGACGTGGATTCGAGGGACCCGCCCCTGGTGTCCGGTTTGCTTGAAACCCGAACATGTTGGCGTGTTGCTCCTCATCTGCTGCGCGACTGGTGACCGATGCTGACTCTCCATCAACCCGGGTCAAGACCGGGTCTCCGTTAACCGCGCCCTGTTGCTGGGCCACTGCCTGAGCCGCCCCGACTGATGCCGCGGCTGTGTTTCCTTGGTTGGCCGCGGGGCTGCATAGACTGCAACTCGGCGTACGATATCCGGTGTAAATTCAGGCTGTTCCTCCTCACCGTTCTCCTCATACCGGTTTTCCAGTAGATCCAGGATAGACCCGGTATCATCTTCTCCTTGGGCCCGGTCGCGTGGGGTCCATGCCGGCTCCTCCGGCTGTTCCCACTCCGCGATGGGTTCTTCTGCCGGATATGTCGTTCCAGTTGATTCTTCATCATCTGATCGGATAGACGTGGCTTTTCCTGGCATAGAATCAGATCCAACGTTGTCAGGGACCGAATTGGAAGCACATACCATACCGATGAAGACGCTGATCCGGCCGATTGTCACGACGGATCCGGTTTCGAGGTGATCCGACTCCGGCCCCCAGCCCGAATCGTCCACCACCTTCTCTCCTTCGTGGTCGATGTAGATTTCGCCGATGACAAGATTCTCCATGCCCTTCCGAGCTTCTCCCGTGATGTAGACACCTTTGGACGCAGGCCCCACGGTGGGCGCCAACTGTCGTGGGATAATCACGGCAGATGTTACCAGGGGTAACTGATCTTGGGGCAAGTCGACACAGGCGTTTGGGAGGGGGTTTAGCTCAAGGGAAGGCATGGTGCAATTTGATCTGATAGCCGGCAATCGAAGTCGCCGGATCTCTATTCTTGATATGATAACTCGATTAGGGTTTACACTGGATGCTCGATATGGCGCGATATTGCTAGGGTTCTTAGATCTCTGTCTAAACTATATCCGGGGGTCGGTTTATAAAGCACCCGTACCCCCTGGCTTGTTCTACAAGGCGTATCCTGAATCCTACCCGGACACGGCGCACTAACCCTAACTTTCCTTTACAGTAACCCACAATCCGGGTCATTGGGCCTACAAGCTTGGGCCTTCACAAGTTCCCTATCCTTAGCCGGATCCTGCACATCATCCCTTGAGCCGGGTTATTCCTTGGAGCTTGGCCTACCGGGTTAGCATCCCCCTGTCAGATCTGCTCGAATCCGGATCTGTCGTGACGATCGGCCGGATCAACGTCTTCATTGGCATGGTACGTACGTCCGGTTTAGCTCCTGACGATTTTGGATTTGATTCTGTGTCAGGGGAGGCCACCTGCGTTCAGTCCGATGGGGAGGAATCGTTCGGGACGATAGATCCAGCAGAAGAGCCCACCACGAAGAGGGAACAGCCGGAGGAGCCGGCATGGACCCCGCGTGGCCGGGTTATGAGAGAAGATGACACCGAGTCTATCCTGCACCTACTGGAGGACCGGTACGAGGAAGACAGCGATGATGAAGAAGAATTCGAATCTACGCCAAGCATTGTGCGCCAGGTCGCGGTTTACACGGCCCCCGCAACCAATCTTAATCAGGGGAACGTAACCGCGGCCCCGCTGTCGGAACAACACAAGCATTGGCCCAGCAGCAAAATCCGATTGACGGAAACCCGGTCTTAACCCGGGTCGACGGAGAATCGGCATCAGTTACCAGCCATGCGGCGGATAGCGAGTTGCAGGCAAACATGTTCGGATATCTGGCAAACCGGACACCAGGGGCGGGTCCTTCAAATCCGCAACACCCGGCCCTGTTCAACAACAACCTGATCCTGGATCCCACCGTTCTAGCCACAGTCATAACCCCGGAAAACGCGGCGGAACGTGTTAGGGATCTAGATGTAGCCCGTCGTGCATTGGAACAACAGAGAAGGCAAGTGGAAGCAGAAAAACAAGGGGTAGCTGCGCGCCCGCGCGATCTAGATGCATTGGAGAACCGGCTCCGAGAAGAGACAACCAGGGTGCGTCAAAGGCACCAGACCAGATTATCAGCAACGGGTGGGGTTATAAACCCGGCCACACTATTCATCACACCTCAGGACCAACCGATTCCAGCGGCGAACCAAGGAACCGTACATCAACCCGCAACTGGAGGAGCACGACCGGTAAACACGCAGGCCGGGTTACCCATATTACAGATTGGAGTTACTACCGGCAATACATTACCACCACCACCACCATCGCGGTTTCGCACGCCAGCAGGTCATTATAACAACCCCATGGATAATGTGTATGCTGCAACGTTAGCATTGAATCAGATCCCCGTAAGAGAGTCACCCCATGCGGAGCAGACCCGACGGGCGATCGATTTATTGCATACGGCAGTGGCACAGCAAGTTAATTACCCGGACAACAGAAGTGGAATGCATGGGACACCGTATATCAGCCAGCAACGAGCCAATACCGGTAATATTTAGACAAGCTCAGCGCGACGGAGGGCAGAGCAGCAGCAAATGCCGCCTCCTCCCCGCGTTCAAGCAGTACCAGCGGCATCAGCAGCGCAAGCTATTGTGGATAGTTCCAGAGCAAGGAGAGCCGCGGCCGGGTCTGCGGTGCATGGACCAGCAGCAGTGCCGCGTCCGGCCGCGCCCCCCGCAGGATCACACGTTTCCCGAGTGAGGCCGGTTCCGACTAATCTCGCTGGGCCTAAGTGTCTGTCGGATAACATCAGAGCTGAGCCTTACCCGGATAAATTCAAGGAACCGGGTAAAGTAGTGAATTATGAGCCGACTATGGATCCGGAAACATGGTTGAGCAGCTATGAGATGGCAAGTCGATTCGCAACGCAACTGAAAATCTTCAAGCCAAGTTCATGTACTTAATGATGTCAGAAGGAGCAGCAAAGTTATGGTTCAATAATTTACCGGAGGGATCCATCAAGTCATGGGAGGAGTTGAAAACTGCGTTTATCAAGCACTTTCATGGGACGTGCAGAAAACTATTTACTATTGATGACCTAGAGCGGTGTGTCCAGAAGAAGGGAGAATCGGCGCGCAGTTGGGTGCGCCGAGTCATGGAGATACTTCACTCATCCACAGATATTCAGCCCAAGGATGCGTTACAAGCGATGGCGAAGACGTGCAAGTACATACCTTTAGTGCAAAAGTTAACTCGCATGAAATCTAGTCGAAATTTAGTTTTCGTAGGGAGGTTACGATGGAGAACTAATGGACGCATGCAACAAGCACGCTGCAACAGATACTACAGAAGAGGACGTCGATGACAAGAAAGCAAAGGCAAACACAAACAACAATGGAAGAACCGGCAATGGATCAACGCCGGGTAACAATGGAGGTAACAGTGGGAACAACCAGAATAAGCGCCTGTTTGAGGGAAGCTACGAGTTTGTCGCTAGCACAGAAGCCGGGTCTTCGAGACCCAGGGCAGAAGGAAACTTCAATGGAGGAAACCAGAACGGAGGAAATTATCAAGGACCACCAAGGCCGGGTAACAATTGGGATATCTTCAGGATGGCGTGCCCAAAGCACAGCAGAAACGGTAGGCCGGCTAACCATTCATCGGAGCAATGTGCGGACCTACAGAGATGGAAGAACGAGGAAATAAACAAGGCTATGCGAGGTGCAGGTCGGGGAGGAGGACCGGGTCCGGGTGGAAACCCGGGCCACGGCCCACCCCCAGCCGGCAACCCGGCAGGCGGAAATCCGGGTAATAACCAGGGGGGAGCTGGAGGTTTCCAGGCCAACCCCAAGCAGTTGGGACAATACCACGTACATACTACAGGAATTTCCAACAAGGATAAAAAGATACTGAAAAATGCGGTAAACTCAGTTGCCTCGGCCGTTCCGAGATACCTGAGATGGTCAGAGCAGGACGTAACATGGAGCAGAAGGGATCACCCGGAAAGGATAGAACACCCGGGAGTCTTAGCATTGGTAGTTGCGCCGCAGGTTAATGGTTATGAGCTGAAAAAGGTCTTAATGGACATCGGTAGTAGCATCAACATCTTATATTGGGAAACCTTTCTACGCATGGGTCCCAAGGAGTCCCAGCTACAGAAGAGTTCGACAGTTTTTCACGGGATAGTACCGGGTCACTCAGCGTGCCCCGAGGGAAAAATCACACTGGAGGTAGCTTTTGGAGAATCGAAGGACAATTTCCGGGTTGAGTGGCTCACTTTCGAGGTGGTCAAGTTGCGCAGCCCTTATCACGCGCTATTCGGAAGGCCGGCTTACGCTAAGTTCATGGCCAGGCCATGTTATGTGTATCTACAGCTAAAAATCCCGGGTCCAAAGCAGACCATCACTATACATGGGAATCGGGATATAGCGGCTGAGTGCGATGAAGGAGATGCAGCAATGGCTGAACAAGCCTGCAGAAAAGAGAAACTCAAGTATTACCGGTCTCAAGTAGACCCGGATGACAGAACAACGTTAAAAAGGCCGAATACTGAATATGAGAGAGCGAAGTTCAAGGCAGCGCAGGACACCAAGATGGTGGCTTTTGTGGAGGGTGATCCCTCCAAGCAATTTGCTATAGGATCTAACTTGGACAGCGAGCAGGAGAAAGCACTTGTGGAGTTCATTCGTTCGAATCAGGATGTGTTCGCCTGGACGCCCAGCGACATGCCGGGTATCCCTACAGAGCTGGCAGAGCACAGTTTGCACGTCGATCCCAAGTCCAGGCCTGTGAAGCAGGGCCTGAGAAAAATGAATGAAGAAAGAAGGAAGGCTATAGGAGAAGAAATCGCACGGCTGCTTACAGCCGGCTTTATCATGGAAGTATTTCACCCAGACTAGTTAGCAAACCCGGTTCTCGTGATGAAAAAGACCAATGAGTGGAGAATGTGCATCGATTATACAAGTCTCAACAAGCATTGCCCAAAGGATCCGTTTGCACTACCAAGGATAGATCAGATCATAGACGCAGTAGCTGGAAGTGACCTATTATGTTTCCTGGACGCATATTCCGGGTATCATCAGATCAAGCTCAAGAAGGAAGATTGGGAGAAAACATCGTTCATAACCCCTTTTGGGGCCTTCTGCTTCAAGACCATGACGTTTGGATTGAAGAACGCTGGTGCAACCTATCAACGGTGTATTCAGAAGTGCTTTGCGGACCAAATTGGACGCAACGTTCACGCATACGTGGATGATGTGGTGATCAAGACCAGGAAAGCGGAGACATTTATTGACGATCTAAAGGAAACGTTCAAGAATCTGAGAAGGTACTAGATGAAACTTAACCCAACAAAGTGTGTCTTTGGAGTCCCAGCCGGGAAATTACTCGGCTTTATCGTTTCTGAGAGAGGAATTGAGGCAAATCCAGATAAAATCAAAGCTATCCAAAGTCTGAAAAAGCCGGAAAATTTGAAGCATGTTCAGAAGCTCACAGGGTGCGTAGCAGCGCTCAGCCGGTTTATATCCAGACTCGGAGAAAAGGCAATACCCTTGTACCGGCTCTTGAAGAAATCTGATAAATTCGTATGGGATCAAGAAGTGGACGAGGCGTTCGAAGCACTAAAGAAGCAGTTTTTTGAGGCACCAGTCCTAGCAGCCCCGGGTCCTAAAGATCCCATGCTATTATACGTTGCAGCCGGGCCCCGGGCGGTTAGCGCAGTGGTTGTTGTCAATCGTAAGGAGGATGGGAAAGATCACCCGGTCTAGAGGCCGGTTTATTATGTCAGCGAGGTATTATCAGAGGCAAAACAACGCTACCCACATTGGCAAAAGCTGGTTTTCGGGGTCTTCATGGCCAGCCGGAAACTGAAGCCGTATTTTCAGGAACACCCCATAACAGTGGTTAGCTCTATACCAATGTCGGATATCATCAGAAACTCGGATGCAACAGGTAGAATAGCCAAGTGGGCGATCGAGATGGGAGATTATCACATCAACTACGAGCCCAGGTCAGCAATCAAATCTCAAGCTCTAGTCGATTTCATTAACGATTGGACTCACACAGGCATGCCCACCATGGCTCCAAATTCCGAGTCTTGGATAATGCACTTTGACGGTTCCAAGCAGTACGAGGGATCAGGGGCTGGAGTGGTGCTAACATCACCCAAAGGAGACAAGTTAAGTTACGTGTTGCAGATTCATTTTGATTGTTCCAATAATGTGGCCGAGTATGAGGCCCTATTGCACGGCTTGAAGGTAGCCAAGGAGATGAACATTAAGAGGATACGATGCTTTGGAGATTCGGACCTTGTGGTACAACAGGTCTCAGGAACTTGGGATAGAAAAGACGCAACTATGGCAGCATACCGCAGAGAGGTGGACAGGGTTGCCGGATGTTTTTCCGGGTATGAGGTGGAGCACATAGACAGAAGAAAAAACGAGGCAGCAGACACACTCGCCAGACTCGGCTCGCGCAGAGAGCCGGTTCCACCTAAAGTTTTCCTGGATGAGCTATGGCGACCATCAGTTAAAACCGAGTCTAAGGAAGAACTGGCAAATCAAGACCCGGATTTGGAGCTCGTGGCCACAGTACGTGCTGTTCCCGAGTGGACAGAGCCGTTCTTGGCCTACCTATCACGGGGCGAGTTACCACAGCAGGAGGTATTAGCAAGACAAATTCTGAGGCGAGCAAAAGGATATTCTATCATCAATGGGGAGTTGTACAAAAGAAGTGCAGCAGGAGTCTTTTTGCGCTGTGTAGCACCAGAAGAAGGCCGACAGATCCTCAAGGAGATCCATGAAGGTGATTGTGGGCATCATGCATCCACAAGATCCCTTGTGGCCAAAGCTTATCGACATGGTTTCTTCTGGCTCACGGCCCTAGCAGACGCGGAGCGCTTGGTGGCAAGGTGTGACGGATGTCAAAGGTACGCTCGCCAAACCCATGTGCCAGCTATGGAACTGCGGACTATCCCGTTAACCTGGCCGTTCGCTGTTTGGGGTATGGATATGGTTGGCCCCTTTCACATGTCACCTTGAAAAAGACACATCTCTTAGTGGCGGTTGATAAGTTTACCAAGTGGGTTGAGGTAATGCCAGTTACCAATTGTGAAGCAATTACAGCAGTCAAGTTCCTGAAAAGGATTATCTATCGGTTCGGATATCCCCACAGCCTAATTACCGACAATGGAACCAACATGTCCCTTGGCGAGATGGAGAAGTTTTGTGGAAACAATGGCATCCGTTTGGACATAGCCTCAGTGGCCCACCCACAGGCTAATGGACAAGTGGAAAGAGCGAATCAGGAATTGCTTCGTGGATTAAAACCACGGTTGCGAGTCCCGTGTATCAGAGCCGCTGGTGCATGGGTAGAGGAGTTACCTTCAGTAGTTTGGGGTATCAATACCACACCTAACAGATCTACTCAGATGACACCGTTCTTCATGGTTTATGGCGCAGAAGCGGTGTTGCCGAGTGACATTATCCATGATTCGCCTCGAGTATCGGCTTATGTTGAGGTGGAGAACGAGAAGACCCGACAAGACGCCGTGGATATGCTAGAGGAACACAGGGAACAAGCTTTGGAGAGATCAGCCATATATCAGCAGGATCTGCGAAGGTATCATAGCCGGCGCGTGAAAACCCGGGTCTTCCAGGAAGGAGATCTGGTTCTGCGCCTGGTGCAATCAAAGGAAGGAAAACACAAATTATCACCGCCATGGGAAGGACCGTTCATCATAAGCCGGAATCTGCACAATGGATCATATTACTTGATAGATGCAAGGGAAGAGTCGGCTAAAGTTAATGACACCGCTCATACCACTTCATCTATGCAAGAGAAAGAAAGACCATGGAACGTGGCTCAGCTACGTCCCTACTATACTTAGTATAGCCTAGATTCACAAAATGAAATTACACGATGTAACAGGCAGCAGGTTTCATACGCACTCTTTTCCTATCCAGGGTACCTAAGGGGACTGGAGGGTTTTTAATGAGGCGGCTTGCTGGCCTAACTTTTCTCATATCAATAAAGAGATGGTTGAACAATATATTATTTCTTTTGCATGTGCCTTTATCAAATTTTATTTCTGTTATACTTTTTATCTTTCTTCCAGGTAAGTATTGTTTACTGTTTTTTTTAGTACATTAGCTTCTTTAGCAGTTTGCGTATATTTAGGTCTTGGGGGCTGATTGCTTGAATAGCACAGTTACAAACTCAAAGACCCGACCATGATGCCTATGAGTTATAAGGGCCGATTACTCGCAAACGAGTACGGCTGCAAGCTTATAACCGGACAAAGGAGCCAAACTTTCTTGACTTTTCTTACTTAAGCTCGATGTGACTCGCATTAAAGTGGCATGATTTGCTCACATATGATCACAATCAGTCATGATGCCCAATGGGACTTGCCTGACCCTGTCTTCGTATAGATGTAGTAACATGATTATCCACGCGAAAGCCGGCTTACAGTACAAGAGAGCCAAAAGGGTCATCTAAACCACAAGTTATGCAGAGTACAGGGTTAATAACCGGAAACTCACAGTTTATTAAGCATAACTTCAAAACCTATGTGAAACGGCTCTAGGTTTTGGGCTTTAGCAAAGACAATTTGTTCTATTTGAAAGACCTAACACCCTAGACTCGGAAGTTAGGGCCTTGGGGACTGGGGATGTTGAAAAAAGAAACAAATTATCTAGCTATTAAGCTCAAAAACCCAAAAATCCGAGTCTTGGGGACTTGGGGACTTAGAGAAAAGTCCACCTGTAAAAACCCACGAGACCTGGAAACCGAGTCTCACAAAAGGAACCATAAAGTAAGTCGGAATATCAAGAATAAATGAGCTCAAAGGCAGATAAATATCAAAATCATCCAAAGGCCAGAAGAGCCACGAGATATATCAAGGCATTAAAGTGCATTACAAGTCTCGATACTAGTATCAAAGGTGCACAGGCGCACCGTCAAAAGTAATTGTTCAAAGGGCCCATTGGCCGACTGACGCATAGGAAATGACAGCGGATAGAAAAGATCACTCAGCATCTTGGGTCGAGGCATCCATCTTGTCCTTGCCCTTGCCAGCCGGGTCCTGGCCAGTAGCCTTCCCAGCATCGTTACCCGGATGAGCAGCATCAGGACGAAGAGGAGGGCGGCTAGCCGGTGTAGAGGAGGAGGGTCGACTTAAAGTCGGCTTCCCTCTTTGCAGCTTCCTCCCTCTTCCTGGCTAAGTCAGCATTCCACTTCTCCAGAATATCGAAGGGTAAAGGCATATCTTCCTTCACAGGTTTACCCTTGGCGTCGTATGAAGTCACGAAGTTACTTAGATCCAGAGAATCGGCAATTGTAGTCGCTGAGTGACGCACTTCGCTCTGCACAGCCTTGAAATCCTTGATGCCGAATCTAGAACCATCAGCCTTGAATTCTGGAAACCCGCCCACCAACTTTGCCGGATCAAGCTTTGGAAAGTAGGCTTTAGCCAGCATTAGCCCCCGAGCCATCCCAACTCGGCATGCCGAGCGTTTCCAGAGCTCAATCCATGCGGGTACAGTGGAACACGCATGGATCAAAGTTTCCATACCCGGATAGCCATCGGTTGGCCACTGCATGGTGTCCAGGATCCATTTAGTGCCGGCGCAGAATCTCCGAGCACATTCTTCAAGTTTTTTACCTTCTGGATGTCATCCTCTTCTGAGGGCGCAAGGTTAGCACCTACAATATAAATAACATGGGTTATATCAAAGCATCACGGGTATCATGGATAAAGAAAACAAAAAACCAAGACACGAACCAGTCAGTAACAAAATCTCACCAAGGAGGACACGATAAGCGTCGGCAACTTGAGCCGATAGTTTCTTCAGCGCAGCTTGAGCAGTGGTGTATTTCTCTTTGTATTCCGTGACATCTTTTTCCAAGTTTTCCACCTCAGCCTCAAGTGCTTTTCTTAGCTTTACCTCGGCGTCCAGGAGTTGATTGGTCTTGGCCAAAATTTCCTCGGACCGGCTCTCCTGCGCCTAAAAGGAATGGAAAGTTAGACGTCAGTCGGATATCATAATCAGCTGAGTATTAAATGGAGTACCGAGTGTAACTCCGACAAGTTATACTCGGAACTGGGGGACTAGATGGATAACATGAGATACCAATTAGTATTACCCGGTGTTCAGCGGCCATGCGCTCTAGTATAGTGTTCTCCGTGGCCTTCATGGCAAGGAGGGTGCTCATCATTTGGTCGAAGGAGTGATTGTCCGAGTTGGAAGACCCGGGATCTTGGCAACCCGGAGTCGTAGTCTTTTCCTTGGCAGGGGAAGGCATCCGAGTCGTACGAGTATCGGAGTTTGGCTCGCCTCCCCCCTACCAAGGACTGTGGCCTCTTCCTCCTTGCGGGCGTGCGAGGCTATAGGATACTCGGCTTCTTGATCAGCCGGATCCTTCGGTGGCGCTTGCCACCCTTCCTCGCCGCCAGCCGCGGCAGTCATATTATCAATCGGGTTCTCCTTACCCGGGTCGTCGGTTTCCATGTTCTCTTGGTCACTGATGGTGACCGTGGCTCTGTGGATGGTATAAATAAGCAGTTAGCATGTAACTGGAGAAAATTATGGAAAAGTATTAGAACATCGGAGAAGAACCGTACCAGGTTCACCATGAAGTCCGAGGGGAACTCGCTGCTAGACCCGGACGAAGCTGATAAACATTGAGAAAGTAAGACATGGAATTACCCTGCTAAGGGGTGACTCGGAAAAGGAAAACTTTGATATTCGGGAAGAGATTGAGAAATACCAGCACGTCGAGCGGGGAATGACGGGATACCCGGGTTAAGTGTGGATTCACCCGGAAAGTTCCGAGTCACTCTGCGCTTGGTCGCGGATGGATCCTTCAAGTACGGCCAGTCGGATAATTCTCGGTTTAGCTCGCACATGTTAGCAAAGGAGTATGGTTTAGAAGCAAGGGAGCGGTATGGAACCTTGAAGACGACCCGCGGGTTTTCCTCTTGGTCCCGACTTCGACTTCCGGCTCAATTTCGCCTTTGTCGCTCTCGGTTTCTTCCGAGTCCCTCTGGTCGTCGTTGTCACCCTTGTCATCCATCCCTGAAAGGCGTATGCGTATAATTGGAAAAAGAAAGCAAAGTGATAGAGGTTGGGGTGATTGGAATCCGGGTGGTACCTTCGTCTGTATCGACCGGTTCCTCCTCTTCTTCCTCTGGGTTACCCGAGTTGGGAGGGGTCTCGATACTCCAGAAAATGTTATCGGCCTGAAATAAAAGCATGAAAATGGGAGTTAGTGTTTGTATCAAGTCAAAGTATAAGAAAGTGTATAAGTTTCGGATTTTACCGCTGGAACCGGGTTATCCCGGGTAAACGGCGCTAACCCGGCTATGATCTTTATCACCTCCAGCTTCTCGGTCAGGAAGCTCTTGATGGTTTTATTGGTATCACCCGCCGGATAGTTCTTCGAGGAGTAACGAAGCGCGTCCGTAACATGCCCCGAATATTCGCACATCAGTTTTGGGCGAATAGAATTGGGCTGGATGCGGAATTCTACCCAAGTCTTGACTAGGTTGAGCCCAGTGAGACCGTGGGCGAAAAGGACGGCTATTTTCGAGAGGAGGGGCTGGATTGCTTCCCTATCCGACTCAGGGGGGAAAGAGTTGAAGGTATCGGAGAGATCTAAGAGACCCTCCGAATAACCCGGTAACTTCCTCTCGCCGGGTGGGGAGGTGTCTCGGCAATAGAAAAAGGAAAGTTGCCAATGCTTAACATGAGAATTTAAATTAAGAGTCGGCATAGGTGAATTCTTGCGGCGCTGGATAGAGACCCCGCCGCAAGCTAAGAGCGCCCCGTCACCGCTTTCGCGGCACGGTTTGCACTGGAAAAGTTCAATGAAAAGAGCCAAATTTGGCGAAATGCACAAATAAGACTCGCAAAGCACGATGAAATGGGTAATGTTCAACATAGAGTTAGGCCCTATGTCGAACACCCGGAGGCCATAATGGTTCAAGACCTCGCGGAAAAAAGCGTGACCCGGAGGGTGAAACCCCCGGGTCACGTGCTCAACGAAGCAGATTACCTCGTCGGCATTTGGCGTGGGCCGGGTCTCATCACCCGGCACTCTCGAGTGGATATCTTCCTAAGGGGGGAGGACCCCTAACTCGGCCAGCTCCTCCAGCTTGGCCTTGGTGACGGTGGATCGCGCCCAGTTGGCGGATATCGATTGGGTCATCCTAGTTTTAGCCGGCTGCTTCCCTTGCTTCTTGGGAGCCATGGGTTCAGTCTGCGAAACACGAGACAAAAAGGTACAAGACATAAGACTCAGAAATCATGAGTTATCCGGATATACGCAAGCAGTGTCAGTAAGAGGCATGGGAACTATGAATTGTCCGGGTATTACTAGACGGAGCGAAAGTTACAGGTTATCCGAGTATCGAGTAGCAGTGCAGAAAATAAGGGACATCTACGTGTTGGCAAGCATTCATAATAAAAGGTTGATTGCCTATGTATCTGGTGCAAGTAAGAGAACCGGAAGAAGTGGACTTTCCGGGTATCAATAGCAGACGGGGAATATTTGGGAGGACTGAACCTAGATTGGGAATCTCACTATCGATTTCGCGGAGAAATTGATGATTACGAGCAGTAGGAGGGTGAAGTAGGGTCAATACTTAAGAGATTGGATGAATTAGCATGTATCTATGCGACTTAATCCGGTGCGGGGCAAGAAATGGCTCGCGGTTGACCTAGATCTAATCTAGGTCAAGTAGAGAAATTGCAAGGTTGAATCAAGGGAGCAAGAAGCTTACCGGAGCGGATTGAAGCAGAGTGCGACGGCGGCAAATGGCGCAGTCCTGATGCCCCTTTGCGATTCCCGGCGGACAGATCGGGGGCGCGGCGGCGGAGCTTGGCGGCGGCTCGGAGCGGATCGCGGACGAACGCAACCGGCGGCGGCTTTGCTCCGGCGGTGAGCTCGAGGTCTCCGTGGCGGTGTTGCGCAAGCGCGAGTGAGAGAGCGCTGGTGAGGAGGGAGAAGATGGAAGGAATGACCGTTGGGGTTAGGTTACCCCCTAGGGTACCTATTTATAGGTACAGGTGGGAAAACCTAGGCCAACGGGCGGGAACCAAAATTTTCGGGATAAGGGATACCCGTCCGAGATTTTGGGGATAGGCGTTAAGTGCCCGAGAGCAATATCCGGACAAGATAAGAAGGGAATCTCTTCCGTGATATTCGGATCAATTAATGAGCAAAGTGAGCCGGGTCTTTTGCATTCTCCTTGGAACATTGACCCGTAAAGTTAAATATGGATTTAGAGAAAGCCGAGTTATTATATGGACCACCATTGGAGTTAGGCCTAGCTGTTTATTAAAGCAACCTAACCCGGCCTCTATGAGTTTGTGTGTTTATTATTTTTGCAGGGAATAGCGTGTGCTTCAAGGAGGATCCCATGAAGCCCAAGCTATTCTGGGGACTACTGATGGAGGGATGATAACCCGGTAGGCTAACGCCAAGGAGTAACTTGGCCCAAAGGACGCTGCGCAAGACCCGGCTTAGGATAAAGAAGCTTCTAGAAGGCCCAGGAATGAAGGCCTCGTGACCCGGATTGTGGGTTCCGGTAAGGAAGTTTAGGGTTTGTAAGCAGTGTCCGGGTAGGATTCAGAGTGGGCCTTGGAGAGTGAGCCAGGGGGGTCCGGATGTTATATAAGCCGGTCCCTAGGTTAGGGTTAGACAAGCTTTTACGTGAGCAAGAACCCGCTCGCCAGATCGAGAGATTTCGAGTATCCATTGTAACACCAGTATCGAGCTAATATATTTAGATCGTAGACTCGGCGACTTGATTGCCGGCTACCAGATCGCATATCATCATGGTTTCCTTCGAGCTAAACCCTCTCCCAAACACTCGAGTCGATTTGCCCCAAGACAAGTTACCCCCGGTAACGTCTGCCGTGATTATCCCACGACAAGTTCTTTACTTAGCGCGCCTCCAGCCCGATGCCGACTCCGGCTCCCTCGCCAGTCCGGGAGGTGGATCCTCCGACCGTGGGGTCCTTGGACGCGGCCGGAGGCCAGGCTGGTGTCGCGGCGGCGACCACGGAAGGCCAACCGCAGCCGGAAGCGACCCAGCTGCCGGAGGCGGTGATCGAGCCTCGGGCTACCGCGCCGGCATCCACCACGGTCTCGGTGCCGCTTGCGGACGCGGCTCCGTCTGCCCCCGCATCTGCTCCGGGCACCGCGCCCCCTCCGACGTCGTCCTGCACCACGCTAGCGGTGGTGACGACCTCCTCTAGCGCGTACCAGGGATTGGATATGCCGCCCTCCTTCATGGTGCCGTCTGTGGAAAGCCAACCGGCTCCTGGGGTGTTCCCCTTGCCCTCTGCGTCCGGCTTGGAGGCGCTGGTGATTCGTCCTCCGGCTCCCGGGACCATTCGGGTTCCCATCAAATCGCTCGACGCCGGGCGGTCACTGAAGAAGGACCTGGAGGCGATGGCGACGACGGCGGCGACCTTGGCCAAGGATCTGGCGCTGGCAGTGGCGGCCATCGAGGTCACGAATGGGTTGATGCTGGTACGTTTCCTTTCTTCCGTCCTGATTTTAGCGGATGTCCGCGTGGCGTGCTTATCTTTTTGTTTTTGGCCTCAGGACGCCTGCCGCCAGAAGAACCGCATCCGGTCCGCCGGTCTGCAGGTCATGAGTAAGTCATCTTCTCCCAGCCGGGTAATTCATTCCTCTTGGACAGAAATGACGTGTTTGTTCCCTTTGCTCTACAGAGGAGCTGAACGAGCTGAAGGAGGCGGCAAAGAACTCCATCCCGGCTGCCCAAGCGGTCCGGATGTTGGTCGAGCGCGATAAGGCGCACTCCGAGGCCACCACTGATCTTCGCCCCCCCGCGGAGCAGTCGGATGCCACCGAGCCGAGGCGTCGCGCCTGGCCACTGCCCTTAAGACCGCCAAGACGGAGCATGCCGCCGCCTTAGCCAGCCAGCGAGAGGCCTTCCGGCTGCTCCAGGCGGAGCTGGAGAAGGCGAAGAAGGACAGGAGGACGCGGTGCAGCCCCTCCAGGACCAGCTCGACCTTGTGAGCAGCGCCGCCACCGGTATGTTGCTCCTTTCTTATCGGTTGTGAGGCGAAGTGGGTTTTCCCGCCTAAGTGTTACTTTCATATGTTAGGTTACTATCCGGAGGTGGACGGCGTCCTTCGCCGTGGCCGTGCGCTCGAGCTCCACGTGGCCGCTGACTCCGAGGCAGTGGTCGGCTGGGAGCCCACCGTAGAGGACCGAGTGGCCACCCTTGGCGAGGAGGCCAAGGCGCCACGGGAGGCCGTGCATGCCGTGTTCTTGCCAGTCTGGGATGATGAAGTGGCGCCGGACAGCATGGCGGACCTTGCGGTGCGCCTGCAGGAGGTGCCCGATGTCGTCGACCGCCTCGGGGACTCAGCCGCGCGGTCGGTTGCCGCGCGCTGACCATGATCATGTCATGGTTCACCCGCGGCTTCGATGAGGCGGGCCTCAAGCGCATGACCCGCGGCTTTCGCCAAGGGACGAGCTTCGAGGCGCTCTGCATGCTTCCGGGTGTTCGCCAACCCGCCAGCCGACTGGGCGGCTACGTGGACCTGGACGCCTTCTTCCCCGAGGAGCCAGAGGAGCACGCTGCCGAGCCGGTGGGAGCAGCTGTCGAGTCAAGGATCCGGCCGTGGTGGTGCCTCCGCCTCCTTCAGTTGCGGCGCCGGTTGCTGGTGAAGAGGCCGCGAGAACCGACTGAGTACCCGGGATGCCGGGCGTAATTGTTTTGTTGACTTTGACCCTTGACGTTTGTCCCAGGGATGCCGGGTGAAGTTGTAGTACTTGAATATTTTAACTTCGTAAATGCTGAAGTGGTTCGTTCTTCTTGTTGCTTGTTGCTTTGCCATCCTTTTTTTTCCTTACACGGTGGTAGCGCTCTAGCCTGCCCACCAGGTGTAAACCCCGAGATTGGGGCCGGCTGCCCTTGGCAGGCGGGTCGAATCTCCAATTCTTTTGGTAAAAAAAGTTGGCCGGTTGCACCTTGTTAGTCCATGTACAGATTTTTTTTATTAAATTGTTAGTTCGTTCGAAGGAAAAGTCCTTAGGTATTTTTGCTTTTTTGAGCGGCGGCGCCCTAGTCCGGCTGGCGCGGTTTGCACGTGCGTTCGTTGTCGTCTGGTCTTTACTCTTGCCAATGTGTCAGCCGGGTTGCTGTTCTAAGTCGGAACCGAAGAGGGGACCGTCTGGCTCGGGACGTGGTTGTGAACCTTAGGCGGACTTAGGCGTTCAACGCACGAGGCTGTTAGGTAGCCGCCGGCGCCTCAGGTTTTAGTCGTTTTTTTGCGTGTGGCTTTCCGGCTTCCACTCTGGCCGGCTGAACTGCCGGGTTGCAGTCTGCAGTTAGATCCACAGAATGGGCCTTTAAACCTGAACACGTTACTTCTCCGGCTAACTTTTGAGATACAAGCTGGCTACTTTGCCAATAGTAAAGTGGTAATAAATGTGTTTCAAGCGGCCGTTCGAGTGTTGTGCTCGGGGCTGTCGGCAAAATTTATTGATATCTCGGGGTACGGGGGTGTTACACTTAGGTGTGGAACAGGCATAGTAGCTCTCCGTTCCACGGGCGCTCCGTCTCGTCGTAGGAGGTGTCCGCCTTGTTCTTGTGCAGCTCGCGTATGTCGGTGAGGTAGTAGGCGTTGTTGCATAACATCCGACTGATGATGAAGGGGCCCTCCCATGGGGAGGACAGCTTGTGGAGGCCTTTCGTGTTCTGGATCAGTCGGAGCACGAGGTCGCCTTCTCTGAAGGCGAGCGGCCAGATCTTCCTGCTGTGATACCGGCGGAGGTCTTGTTGGTAAATGGCCGACCTGGACAACGCCAGATCGCGCGCTTCCTCAAGTAAGTCCACCCACTAGTGGAAACATGGGCATTAGTCCCGGTTCGTAGGCCCCATTTGTCCCGGTTGTGCAACCGGGACGGGGCATCCGGGACAAATACCCCTCCCCCATTGGTCCCGGTTGTGCCAGGACCCGGGACAAATGGGGCTGACCACGTGGCACGTGCGCTGGAACCTGGCCAGGGCTATTAGTCCCGGTTCTCAATACGGCCCGGGATGCATGCCCCTTCTGCCGCGGCAGGGGTTTTGCCCTTTTCTCTGCCGCGGAAGAAATTCTACGATTTGCGTTTTTTGGGACCCCCAGACCTCCTGGTGGCCCCTCCCCGGACCTCCCGGGTCCCACGAGAAGAGAGGAGCCTCGGTGGACCCTCCCCGGAGCTCCCGGATCGCACGAGTGAATAAGTATATAAAGCAAAATAAGGAACACTTATATTACGGAAGCAAAGTATATCGAGCATATTACATGACCGATGGAGTGTATTACAAAATCAAATTAAGTTCCAACCGGAGGTATAGTACTCTCCATCTACGTTTATGACCTCTGCATCTAAGAAGCCCGCAATTTTCTCCTGAATTGCTCGTATGCGGTCCCTTGGTAGAAGACCGTCCCGAAGCCGTTCGATCTAATATAAAGAAGAGTGGTCAATATATATATATATATATCTCCTATTATATACTCCTGGGTGTACGTACTCCCATATGCAATATACCTCGTATACACGTGTTTTATACCTATTTATTATTTTTCATATACCTCATTAATTATTCTAAGATGCCTCAATGCAAGTTGTATCAGAAAGGTATCATCAAACTCCTTAGTTTTTTCAATATACCATTTTTACGTACAAAAAAGCAGTATATAAGTAAATAATATTAAATATGTAGATTCAGTTGGATTTTTTTCATAAATTTCATTTTGAGGTATCTAGTATTTAATATTGAAGTATATTAAAAATGATAAATAGGTATAAGCGATTGTGGCATGTGGTATATTGAATATGGGAGTACGTACGCCTGGGTGTACAGAACCATTTTCCTATATATATATATGAAACTAAGTAACTAAAATAGATAGTAATAAGAAGAATTGACGACTAACGTACATGAAGTTGGTTTAAATTTCTGCCCTTGGGACATGTCGTCTGACGAATGAACTCGCAAACGTAGTATCCACACAAGTTATTCCCGTCTCCTTCTTGCAAGCACTTTACGAGAACATTGTTTCAATCAAAATAATAATCAACCAGCCATGATAATGGTATCGACACTAGAATCAAGGAGATGCGCGCGGATCTAGATAGTACTTACTTGCACAACATCAAATGTAAGCTTTTTTTCCATTCACCGGGAGACTTCTTTATGAACCTCTTCCAAACGCTACCCGAGAAAGAAAAAGAATAAAAAGAGTTAGTAATTACTTGATATCTGAAAATGAAACAAAGTAGTCGATATACTGAAATTAATAAAGATTGAAATTACCGCTGGACCATTTCCTGCATGTCAGGCCACATCGAGAGGGGTTTACGTTTTGGGTCCATTACCATTACTTTTCCTTTGTCAATTTGGAAGATTAGCAGAATATAGTGGAAGCTGCGCACGCAGAACTCATCAATTATACAGTGAACATCGAGTAAGGAAAACAGAATGTTTACAACAGAGTAACACACTAACCCGAAGTTGTAAGGAAATAGTATTTCCCGTCGGTGTTGGTTAAATATTATTGCGCTCAGAATATTATTTTCTGTATCCTTGGGAGATAGCCGAAGAGTCTTTTCATAAACAATATTTGGATCAATGAACCCAATATCATAGATTCCACCTCTTTTGCATTCGAGAATCTTCATTCTGTAATTATAATATATGAGTGTACTATATATATATATATATGAATATGCAATTGAATGAGGTGAGCTAGAGAAATAAGTTCTTACAGACAATAGGCACTAAGGACAGATTTGTCGAGGGCCTGCTGCTGGTATAACTGAAACAATTCGTCAAATTGAATCATAACATATCCATTTCCATTTCCATAGTGCTCGTCCTTAACGTTGAGACATATCCAGTCCATAGATTTCTCAACGGCTTTCATATACCAACTATGCACTCTTCGCATTTTCGTTGGTAGATCCTTTATCTCCTCGGGTTTGACAAGAGGCTTCCCGTACTGGTATTTGTACGCACATTCAGCTGCGGGGAAGTAGTTTAGTGTTTGCATATACTCAGCAATGGACAAACCCGTATCAGCTGCCTTGTCTGCGTACAGTGTTATAAACTCCGGATCAATTTGCTCGTCAGCAATATTAGTGCTCGGCCCCACCTGGGTACTGGAAATCACTTTGAGCGGGGACGTGGATTGTTTTTTCTGCTCTCCGAGCTGAGCAACTGATTTCCCCTTTTCCCGCTTGCGCTACTACTCTTCGTCGACCGCACCATTTCCTGGTGTGACTTCAGAATAGAGCGGTCATAGTCAGATGACAGACTCGGCTCGGGTTGATAAAGAGTCTTCACCATTTTCCAAGCTCGTTCTATCTCTTCTTCGGTCTCGGGGAAATCTGCCTTTTGCTTATCCTTCCACTTCGATTTCCACGCCTCGTATTCGTCCTTTGCGATTTTCTGGGTTTCCTCGGGAGTATAGTCGTAAGGTAACTTGGGTACCTCTTTTGGTACCTTCGGGAGGGATGACCGTTGACGTTTCGGTGATATTTTACGTTTCGGCAGAAACTTAGTGGGCGGAGAAGGCTGACGGCGTAGGCGACCGCGCCGGAGACGGCATGCATTGCGAAGACGACCGCGCTGGAGACTTTTGCGCTGGAGAAAGGCGATGATTCGATGGCTTTGCCGTCTGATTTGGGAGCACAATGCATTCCTTTAGCCATAGAACGGTCAAGTTCTTGGCTTCTCCGAGTTCAGTCAACTCTTCGTCTTCACCTTCAGGAAAATCAAGCTTTACCCGCTCGAATCTGTTGGCAACTTCATCGACCCCAACAACAGCGTAACCCCATGGAACCGGAAGACTATGGTGAGTTGGTTCGTTGCCAATTGGTAAGACATAGCCGGCCGCCGCCTTGATGGTTATATTGACGACCTTCACGTGGAGCTCACAGGTTGTCATCTCCGTGATCTCATCCACCGGGTGAATCATCGGCGGTGCATCATCACCCGGTAGCTGCGTGGACGCAACGCTACTTTTGCGATGAGAATGTGCGGCGTCGGTAGCCTCGACTTCAACTTCTACCATGTGTACTGATGCGCCGGTAGACACTATCTGCTGGCTAAGTGTGTTAATTTGTTCCTGCTGCTTCTTTGCTACATCCTGCGTCAGCTTTATCTGTTCTTCAAGTTGACGCCTCCAGTTTGCCTGAGTCTCTGCTTCAGCTGCCTCCGCGTCCTTTCTACGTTGACGGCTTCTATCGGGGTATAACTTTTTGGTGGAGTCGAACGCAATACTCCACGGAGGAGTGCCTTTTATGCCTCGTGTACGCCCTCCGTGTTCCTTATTCCCGAGGGCGCGTGTGAGCTCGTCGTTCTCTCTATCTGGCACGAACTTCCCCTCTTTAACGTCCTTTATTGCGGTTCTCAGCTTTTCTATGGTAGAGGACTCTCTTTATGCCTTAGGTTATAGATTGCTTTTCCTTCGGGTCCAACGTGCCCCCATGCCCGTAGAACCATGACCTTGTCCGCTCGAGCCACAAGAACGGCTCGGGAGTGATCCCCACCTTAATCAGGTCGTTCTCCCATTGCTCCCACTTGGGACTGGAACCCTTGTATCCACCTTGCCCCATAACATGGTGATATACCTTTTTGGCGGCGTTTTTCTCATTTGTTTTGTCCTTTCCAGTTCATCCTCTGACAGTTTGTACTTCACGAAATCTGCCCATATGGGTTTTATTTTCTCTTGAGTGAAATCTGGAGTCTTGTTCTTCTTAACATAGTCAAGGTTCAATCTTTTCTTCCAGTTTTTGAATTGCTCGGCCATCTTTTTCAGGGTCCACGCTTTGACCTTTTCCCGTATCTCAATTTTCATTTTAGTAACATCGGCCTCATTCACAGCCGCTTCATTCTCGTCCACGTTTGGCAAGGGTAAGTTGAAATTAGCCAAAATCTTCGAGAAAAGATGATCTTTGGCTATTTTGCTGACATATGAAATTCCTTGTTTCTGCGTATCTTTTGGCTTATTCCACTCATGAACAGTGATCGGGATGTGATCCCTAACTAGCACTCCACATTGCTTCACGAATTTTTGGGCAACATCAGCGGGAAGCTCGGGTGCGCCGTCTGCTGCGATCGTGTCGATCCTATATCTTTCTGTATCTTTCAACTTCTTTGTTGCGCCTCGTTTAGTCTTTTTTCCGGTTGATATGCTTGAACCGGATGGCTAAAAATATAAAGACTGTTAATACATGTATATACACAACGGATGCTTCATTAATTAACATATCTATATATGCACCTCGGAGCCGGTGTTTGTAATTTGTATGGTTCCACCGGAGCCGTCGGCTGCTCCCATATCGGAGCCGTCGGCTTCTCCCTCATCGGAGTCGTCTCCCTGGGTGAGCTCCGGATCTCCCTCACCAGAGTTGTTCATCCACTGGCTCACATCGGTCTCTACGTCGGGCCCGCGGATTAAACCCTCGATCATATTTTCGGCATCTTCGACTCTTGACTCCATACTATACAAAAAGAGTAACTATATATTTCAGATCCATTTCATTAAAATTTCTTATACATAATAATTAACTAATGATCAATTATTTTCATCAAAATTGCTTATAGATAATACACAAAAAGAGCAACATATTCATGAAATATTTAAACGTACGATAACATTTCTAGCATTCTTAAATTTATAACACTAACTGAATTAAATTTTCTAACATTCATAACATTTGTAACATTCTTAAATTTCCTATATCAATTCTAAACAAATCTAAAATTTCTAAGTCTAATCTAAAATTTCTAACATTCATAACTAATAATTCTAACATTCTTAAATTTATAACACTAACTTAATTAAATTTTCTAACATTCATAACATTTGTAACATTCTTTAATTTCCTATATCAATTCTAAACAAATCTAAAATTCCTAAGTCTAATCTAAAATTTCTAACCTTCATAACTAATAATTCTAACATTTGTAACACTAATAAATAACTAGAAAAAACAGTAATTAAGTAAAAAAAAAGGGAAAAACAAAAAAGGCCCCGGGTTAGGGCGAGATGGAGGCAGGCCTTACCTCCTCTCGGGGCAGCGGCGGGCCGGAGGCGCGGGGCAGCGGCAGCGGGGGGCGGTGGAGGCCGGCGCGAGACGGGATCGAGGGCGGGGCGGCGCGACGGGTTCGAGGGCGGGTGCGCGCGGGCTGGCGGCGGCTCGACGGGGAGCGAGGGCGGCTCTCGCGGGCCGGCGGCGGCGCGCGGGACGGAGGACAGCGCGACGGGAGCGGGGACGGGCCGGTGACGACGCGCGAGACAGAGCGCGGCGCGACGGGAGCGAGGGGTGGTGCCGCAGACGGGGACGGCGAGGGGGGCGAGGGGCGGCGCGGGGGGACGGAAAAATTGGGCAGCCTGGCGGCGTCGATTTCGTCCCTGCGCGCGGTCTGGAACTGAGGAAGGAGGGTGACGTGTATATATGCACTGCCCATCCGTCCCGGTTGGTGGCAACAACCGGGACGAATGCCCCTTTCGTCCCGGTTGTTGCCACCAACCGGGACGAAAAGACGCTTCCGTCCCGGCTGGTCGCACGGGCCGGGACCAGAAGTACTTTTGGGCCGGGCGCGCCAAAATTTGAATATCTTGAATATGCACATGAATAACTTCTATATACTTTCGAATTTGAAAAAAAATTTAACATGAAAATTGCTTGAATTTGCATAACTAATTCAAATCCGTTTTCTGTTTACCTAAATAATTATTCTAACTATTCAAACTATTAAATATTTCACTATTTGCACTTAATTTAAATATAAATATTCCGTTCTGCCGTGCTCGGACGCCGTGGAAGCCGGTGGTGATGTTCCTCCTCGGAGGCATGGTGGAAGCGCGACGGTGCATGGAGAGGAGAAGACGCGCTCGAGGCGCTACAGTTTATACCGCGCCCTCCTGGCCACGCGCGCGTCAGAACTCCCGCGCCACGCGTCACAACTCCCGTGCCACGCACCACCCTAACACAACCAAGCAAATAGTTGCACATTACTACCCGAGCTCAAAGTGAACACTGACCCAAGCATGCATGGATGAATGTGTTAAAGGGGTGTAGAACAAAACAATCGGTATCACCATCATACAGCCCTACCGTGGCTAGTCGGTGCAATATGCATACGAAATGCACGGCAGGACGTATGCATGATGGCGAATCCGGATGTTTTGTATTTGCTCTGCGAACTGAATATATGATGTATCAAACCTTAAAGGGGGATGCAGAACAAAACAATCGGTATCGCCATCATACAGCTCCACCGTGGCTACTGGGTGCAATATGCATACCAAATGCACGGCAGGACGTATGATGGCGAATCCGGATGTTTTGTATTTGCTCGATGAACTGACTGATGTATGAAGGTGTGCTATATATAGGGTCCTCTGGCTCACAAAGTGTTGTGGTAGGGTTTTGATCCAACGGTTAAGAAACCACCTCATCCAACGGCTCACAACAGCTCGAAAGAAACACACCGTAGCCCTGATCGAACGGCTCACAACAGCTCGAAAAAAACACACCCCAGATCCAACGACTCACAAGCGCTTGAAAGAAACACACGATCCGTGTGATTCTATCTGATTGGTCCAAACGAAACCCTAATTCCCATTTAGTCCCGGTTGGTGTCCCCAACCGGGACTAAAGGGATGATCCGTTTCCCAATGAAACCCTAACCCATTTAGTCCCGGTTGGTGTCTCCAACCGGGACTAAAGGGATGTTTTCTTCTCGCTATATATATGTATGCATTGCCACACCATTGGCATAAACACATACAAACTCACCACTCTCTAATGGCTTCTACCGTACCCACTCTAACATTCATCCAGGCGGAGGCACTTTCCGCCTCGAACTACCCCTGCCCATGCGGCTACAACGTTCCCGTCGGTTGGATGCTGAGCACCGGAGGAGTGCTGGTCCCTCCTCTTCCTCAAGGTGTGGCACGTCGGGCGGCCATCACGAACCACTACTACCACGAGCTCACGCCGGAGCAGCGGAGGAATCCCAGTTGGCATCCCGATAACCAGCATACTTGGGATGCCTTCTTCATCAATCGGCGTGAGAGGGCGCTCACCAGGTATGAGGAGGACGGTCTGCCTCCTGGGAACTTTCACGAGGCCGGTCGTCGGCTATGGTGGAACGGCCGGACTCTACAGAGCGTCATGGACTACATCAGGGCCAGCGATATCCCCCGCCTGCGCTACCCTCGCGCCCAATCCTGGAGTCGTGATCCTCCGAGGGAGTGCAGAGCACCGTCAGACGATAGTGACGACGACGGCGGCGACTACGACGACTACGAGTCGGAGTACTATAGGCCTAGGCAGGAGTATGACTAGTTAGTAGATCGATGCACTCTGGCCATTATGTACTGCCTTGTTTATTTAGATCTATGCTCTCCGTTTAGATTTAGATCCAATCTTGCCATTATGTGTACTGTGCCTTGTTTATCTATCGAAATGCATGTCCCCCTATTTTTAACGTCTATCGAAATGCCATTAGTCGTCTGAATCCAACCAATCAGGAAAAATCACACGGAAAACAGAAAACAGACGAGCTAGCGCGCCGCTGTTTCCCGGAATACAACAAATTATTTTATTAAACAGCCAACAGAAAACAGACGCGCTAGCGCGCTACTCCTCGTCCTCGTCGTCGTCGTCGGTGACCTCGTCGTCGTCGTCGGAGGTGCATGATGGTATTTCCGAGATAGGCCCCCACTGAAAGTGCATTTCGTTTTCCCAGTGTTTTGTGTGTTAGTTAACAATACTAAGTACATTATTTATCGAGGTGTTTAGTGTGCAGGTGTTATACTTAACATCGGCATCGAGCACTGAAAAGTCGGTGAAGTTTGGCCTGAGGTTTTTGGGACAGAACTCAACCGGATTATTCGGACCGGATTATTCATCCTGGACCGGATATTCCGGTTGCTGAGAAAGGAGCTCAAAAATGGCTAAGGACTGAGAATTTCGCATACTGGAGTCAACCGGATTATTCGTACCGGATATTTCATCCTGGACCGGATATTCCGGTTGCTGCGAAAAATTGCTAAGGACTGGAAGTTTTGAGCTACTGGAGTCAACCGGATTATTTGGTCCGGATTATTCATCCCGGACCGGATATTCCGGTTGCTGCGAAAAACTGCTAAGGACTGGAAGTTTTGAGCTACTGGAGTCAACCGGATTATTTGTACCGGATATTTCATATCTATACCGGATATTCCGGTTGCAGTTGAAGAAGTGGAAAAATGGCGAAGGACTAGAAGATTTGCGTACTGGCATCTACCGGATTATTTGTACCGGATTATTTCAGATCAACCGGATAATCCGGTCCAGCACTGCAGATCTGCGTGGAGCAAACTGACCGGATATTCCGGTACCTTTTTTCCTGCACAACGACTAGTTGTGAGGAGGGACTATAAATAGCCCTCCTCTTCTTCCTCAAGATCTAGTTCTTCCCCTTAGCATTGATGAGCATTTAAGAACTCACCAAATCCCTCATAACTCCCAATCCCTCCACCCAATCTTGAAGATCTTTGGAGGATTGAAGGAGAAGGCCCCGATCTACATCTTCACCGACCCGTTCTTCATTTCCCCCTCTCTAGCTAGAGGGATCTTGCCTAGGGTTTCCTCTTGTGGAGAACCTAGGCATCTTGTTTCTTGTTGGTGATTCAAGAGTTGTTGGGAGCCCCCAATTAAGTTGTGGGTGTGTGCCCCAAGGTGTTTGTAAAGGATTTGATCCCCGCCTCAAAGGGGTTCTATAGTGGAAGGTGAACTAGGCCTTTGTGGCGAAGTTCATCGGAGAATAGGGTGAAGCCTTAGTGGCGTTGAGTAGGCCTTTGTGGCGAGCTCACACCCCTCCAACGAGACGTACTCCCCTAAAAAGGAGGAACTCGGAAATACATCGTGTCTCCGTGTGCTTCCATCGGTTACCTCGTTCCTCCCTCTCTTTACTTACTTGTACTTGTTGCTTTGATTGCTTGTCTTGTCATATAGGTAAATTCACCACTAGTTGCACTATCTAGAGAATTTACCTTTCTTGTCAAGCCTAAATTTGAGAAAAATTAAAATTTGCCGTAGCACCTATTCACCCCCCCCCTCTAGGTGCCCATACTTTACTTTCACCCACCTCGGATCGTCGGAGGCCCAGACTTCGCCGGCGTGGTCGGACCGACGGAGCTCTTGCAGCGCCTTCGTCCTTGCCTCCCGAGCGGCATCTAACTCGAGGTGGCGTTCGAGGCGCCGCTCCGCCCGCTCAGCCGCGCGGGTCTGCCATAGCTCCTCGTCGGCGCTCTCCTCACCCGGATTGTTCCGGTAATACTCGTGGACCACGCGGTCGTCCCTGGCATCGACTAGGCCCTGAAACGCGCGGTGCCTGAGGTGGCGGTGGTCGGCGGCAGTGACGATCTGCGGCGTCGGCGCCCTGGCCTCCGCTTCCCACAATGTGTGGCAGTCGTTAAAGTTCATCAACGGCCGCGAGCGGCTGAGGCGCCAGGCCGCCGCGTCCAAAGCGCGGGCGGCTGAGGCGCCAGGCCGCCGCGTCCAAAGCGCGGGCGGCCTCCGACGCCGTCGCAAAGGAGCCGAGGGGGATGCGGTCGTCCCCGAAGCGGATAGTCGCGGTGAACATTCCGTTCTGCCGCGATCGGACGCCGCGGAAACCGGTAGTGTTGTTCCTCCTCGGAGGCATGGTGGTGGCACGACGGTGCGTGGAGTGGAGGCGCGGCAGATTATAACGCGCATTCGTGGCCACGCGTTACAACTCCCGCGCCACGCGGCAGGCCTCCCGCGCCACGAGGTACAATACACACTACCACCCACACCTCTCTCTCACTCCCCCAAACAAAAAAAAAGGGATGGGGGCTGTGGCCGCATTTGTAGGGGAAGGGACATTGGTCCCGGTTTGGGGAATGATCCGGGACCAATTACCATGCGCGTGCCACGTGGCCTGTGGCTAGGGATTGGTCCCGGGTCGTGCCACGAACCGGGACCATTGGCTCCCCACGAACCGGGACAGATGCCCCCAGGTGGTTTTTGCTGCCTCGGGCACACGAACCGGGACCAATGCATGGCACTTGTCCCGGATTTTGGTGCAACCAGGACAGATGCCCCCTGCCCCCCTGGACGAAAGGGGTTGTTTCCACTAGTGACCCCGTCTTGGTTCGCCTGTCTTGCATCCTCCTCGGTGTACATGATAGTTCGGGGCGAGTCGAACTGTATGTAAGCTTGGAGGACGCCTTCCGCGCCGTAGACAAGGAAGAAAGACGTGTAACCGGTGGACCGGTTGGGCGTTGTCCTTAGGCTCCAGAGAACGGAGGGGAGCTCTTCTATCCAGCAGCCGGGCACTCGCTCGAGCGGGTCGACCAGCCGGGGTTTGATGCCTGCAAGGATCAGGCCGTTTCCCCTTTCCACCTGTCCGTTTGACTGGGGATGCGCGACGGACGCCAGGTCCAGCCGGATTCCTTTGTCCCCGCAGAACTGCGTGAAGGATCACTTGGCAAAGTTCGTGCCGTTGTCGGTGATGATGTTGTGCGGGTAGCTGTAGCGGTAGATGATGTCCTTGAAGAAGGTGATGACGTTGCGGCTGTCCAGCTTCTTGATTGGCTTGGCCTCGATCCACTTTGTAAACTTGTCTATGACGGCTAGCAGGTGGGTCATGCCGCCTCGGGCCGTCTTGAATGGGCCCACCATGTCCAGTCCCCATACGGCGAAGGGCCAAGTGATGGGGATGGTTCTGAGCGCCGTGCTCGGCGTGTGTTTTTGCGCCATGAAGCGCTGGCAGCCGTTGCAGGCCTTGATCATCTTTTCGGCGTCGGCTGCTATGGTCGGTCAGTAGAATCCGTAACGGATGACCTTTGAGCATGTTTCTCGAGTTGACGTATGGTGGCCTCACTCGCCCTGGTGTATTTCCTCCAGGAGACGAATGCCCGTCTCCGTCTCGTCGTAGCGCAAGTATATGCAGCATGTACTCCGCTTGTGCAGGCGGTTGTTGATGATGGTGAACGCCTTTGCGCGGCGTTGGATTTGGCGAGCGGGCACCTCGTCCGTGGGGAGTGTGTCCTATGTGAGGAAGTCGAGGAAAGGTTGTGTCCACCCTCGCGTCCGGTATTTGGCGAAAGCGTCGTGTTGCAGCACGTCTAGTCGTGCTTCCTTTGTCATGCTTGCCCCGGGGGCCGATTGAAGAACATTCGGGCTGGGAAGGCGAGCCCCCGGGTCCGGTTGGAGAGCACCCGGGCTGGGCAGGCGAGCCCCCGGGTCCGGCTGGAGAGCATCCGGGCTGGGCAAGCGAGCCCCCGGGTCCGGCAGGTCGATGGTTGCCAGGACCTATGTCATGGTGGTTTTGGGGCCGGATGGCGGTGTCGGGGAGCCGGTGACTCCGGAGTCTTTTGGGCCGGCTGGGTCAGCCGGTAATACTATGGAGTCGGAGTTTGGTGATGGAGTGATTGACGGATTGTGGAGGTGCTCGAGGGATACGCCATGCGGTATCGTCTCCCTGGTGGAGGAGAGCTTGGCAAGCATATCGGCCGTTTCGTTGAGCGCTCGCGGCACGTGGTGGAACTTTCAACCGTCGAAGCAGGCGCAGAATTGCTGCACGAAGAAGCGGTAGGCATCCATGTTGTCGTCCTTGGCGTCCCAGTTGCCGGAGGTTTGCTGGACGACGAGGTCGGAGTCGGCGAAGCAGAAGATGCACTGTATATTCATTTCCTTGGCTAGCCGAAGGACATGGACGAGTGCTTCGTACTCGGCGACGTTGTTTGAGGCCTTGAAGTGAATCTGCAGGGCGTACTCTAGGCGGTCGCCTTTGGGAGAGGTGATCACGATCCCGACTCCCAAGCCCCCGCGCATCTTGGAGCCGTCGAAGTGCATCCGCCAATAGGCGGAGTCGGGAACCGGGGGGAGATACTGGGTCTCCGCCCAGTCGACGAGGAAGTCCGCCAGCACTTGATACTTGACGGTTATGCAGGGCTGGTAGAACACAGTGTGTGCGGCGAGGTCGACAACCCATTTGGCCACGCGGCCGGTGGTGTCTTTGTTGCCGATGATCTCGCCAAGCGGCGCTGTGCACACCACAGTGATGGGGTGCTCTTGGAAATAGTGGCGTAGCTTCTTGGCGGCAAATTACACACCGTACGCCAGCTTCTGGTAGTGCGGGTAGTTTTGCTTGGACTGCGATAATACCTCGCTGAGGTAGTATACCGTTCACTAGACCGGTTGGTCCTTTCCTTCTTCCGGACGCTCGACGATCAAGGCGGCGCTGACAACCCGGTTGGTGGCGGTGATGTAGAGCAACATGGCTCGCTCGAGGTTGGCGGAGCCAGGATGTAAGCTTGCGTGAGCGTCCGCTTGAGGTCGCGAAAGGCAGCGTCCGTCTCGTGGGTCCACTTGAACTTGTTTTGCCTTCTTCAGGAGGCCGTATAGTGGGAGGGCTTTTTCGCCGAGCCGGCTGATGAACTGGCTGAGTGATGCTAGGCAACCGGCGAACTTCTGTATGTCCAGTAGGATAGTTGGTCACTCTATCCTCTTGATGACGGAGATCTTCTCCTTGTTCGCGTTGATTCCTCGCTCCGATACGAGGAAACCCAGGAGCTGACTGGCTGGTACGCCGAACACGCACATGGTGGGGTTGAGCTTCATCTTGTAGTGCCTCAAGTTTGCAAAAGTCTCCTCGAGGTCGTCGAGGAGAGTGGATTTCTCCTTTGTCTTGACGATGATATCGTCCACGTATGCATGTACATTGTGGCTGATTTGCTCATGCAGGCACTTCTGCATGCACCTTTGATAGGTGACACCGGCGTTCTTGAGCCCAAAGGGCATGGTGATGTAGCAGTATGCCCCGTATGGGGTGATGAACGCTGTCCGGATTTGATCATCCGGGTTCAGCGGGATCTGGTTGTACTCGGAGTAAGTGTCTAGTAATGATAGGAGGTCGCAGCCGGAGGTGGAATCGATAACTTGATCATTCTGGGGCAGTGCGAACGGATCCTTTGGGCACGCCTTATCTAGCCCGGTGTAGTCGATGCACATGCGCCATGTGCCGTTCTTCTTTAGCACCAGGACTGGGTTTGCCAGCCAGTCCGGGTGGTAGACTTCGGTGATGAAGCTAGCTGCGAGTAGTCGGGCGATTTCCTCTCCGATGGCTCTTCTTCTTTCCTCTCTGAATCTTCGGAGAGGCTACCTGACCGGCTTAGCGTCCAGCTTGACGTGGAGAGAGTTCTCAGCCAGCTCCCTCGGTACACCCGGCATGTCTCTTGGTTCCCACGCGAAGATGTCCCGATTCTCACGGAGGAAGCCGGTGAGCTCGTCTTCCTATTTCCGGTTGAGGGCCCCTCCGAGGGTGAGGAGCTTGCCGTCCAACTGGTTTGGGTTTAGCGGAACCTGCTTGGTGTTGCATGCCGGCTGGAATTGTGCCTCGCCCATAGGGCTCTTTCCTTCCGGGATCTCCGGCTGCTCGGCTGCTATCTGCCGCTTGATCTCCTTCAACTCCTGCGCCACCATCAGGGCTTGCGCCATGCACGAGCCGACTGCGGCGCAGTCAATCGAGAGCCGGTAGTCGCCCACGGCCGTGATGGTGCCAAAAGGCCCCGGCATCTTCATCTTGAGGTAGCCGTAGTGCGGCACTGCCATGAACTTGGCGAGAGCCGGGCGCCCTAGAATGGCGTGGTACGTGTTGCTGTGGTCCACCACCTCTAAGGTGATGGTTTCCCGGCGGTAGTTGGTGACGTCGCCGAACACGATATCCAGCCGGACCGTTCCGAGAGGAAAGCAGCTTAGGCCGGGGACGATGCCGTGGAACGTCGTCCGGCTCGGTTCGAGCTGATGCTCGGTGATGTTCAGCTTGTCCGCCGTATCCTTCTAAAGGATGTCGATGCTGCTTCCCCCGTCGATGAGCACCTGAGAGAAGGTGCAAGCCGTCTTCTCGGTGACAATGATGGTGTCGAGGAGGAGGGCATGCGAGCCTGGGGATGGTAGCACGTCCGACTGGTCAGCCGGGCAGTAAGTCACACAGGTCATGGACCAATCCATCCACTGGCGGATTGGCGGCGCGGTCGCGTTCACCTCAGCGTACCGGCGATGCTCGTTGTTCTTGTCGAAATGCTCGATGACGTTGATGACATAAGTCGCGTGGTTACGCGGGAAGTTGTCGTGTGATCCTCCAGCTACATCAGCCAGAGGCGGTAGTGGTCGCTCTGGGCGACTGTTGTTGTTGGCAGCATTGATTGGCGCGCCGGCTGGTGGCGGGGGTGGTGGTGGAGCTCCCCTAGGCGGCAGTCCTTCGCCTTTCGCCAGCCGGATGGTCCAGCTGCACTCAACTGTTGCGTGTGTGGCCGGCTTACGAGGGGTGCAGTTGTACTTGCATGGCTGGCTCAGCATGGCCTCCAGCGTGTACTTTGGCTTGTCCCCCCACGGGTCGTCGTCTTGTCGGGGGCGAGGGTATCGCCCTTCTCTAGCCGGAGACGGCTGGTCCATCTCCGCGACGTTCACGGCTTGCGCCGCGCCATACCTCTCTTCGTCCATGGCTCCGCTCCGCTTCTTGGTGTCGCGGTTGTCGTGGTAGGGGCGGCCGCACCTGTCGCGACCGTTCGGCCTTGTAACACCCCAATTTTTGATACATTAGGGGGTGTGGTGTGTGTTCATCTCATACATGCATGAAACAAAAATTCAAATCATGTTTTAACCAATTTAAATTGTGAATTCAAATGGTTTCAGAAAATCCCACAAAAAGCTCTTATTTTGGTTCCCAAAATCTTGTTCTGGAAAATATTTCAAATTCACCAATGAAGCACATGGTGTTGTTGGAAATTTCACAAGCTTTCCAAATATCATTTTTGCCAAATTTTCTGTTTCCAAAAAGGTCCTCAAAACAATGGTTTTCTGTTCAGTTTTCTAATGGAAAAGGACTCATTTGCAGTTTTCAGAAAAGTCAGGGGGTTTTCCGAAGATCGTCTTTTTGTCTTCTTCAACCTCATGACAGTAGGCGAGATGGTCGCCGACGGCGCCCTCGCCACGCACCTGCTTGTTCACTCGTTGCGTGGATAGGTTCTAGAGGAAGCCCACGACCTCCTCCCTCTCCCTATCCGCTCCATTCTCTCCCTCACCCTCTCGTTTCGTTTTTCCGGCCGAAACCCTAGCTCCGGCGAGATCCCACGTCGCCGGCGAACCGCAGCTTCCCCCGAGGAATTGAACCCTCCAGGAGCTCCACCGCAACCCCCTCTTCCTCCTCGTGCAACCACGCTTGCTGGGAGCAAGCCAGTCGCCGGAATCGACCCGTCCCTTCCAACTCCGGCCGCCGGCCTCCTCCGCATGTCGCCGTTGTTTTAGGCCACCTCGAGCCTCGCCGCCCGTCTCATCACCTCCACGGTGAGATTCTCCACACTCCAGTGCCCTCGCCTAGCCCCTTCTCCCTCTCTAGCTCTCTGTACATGTGCGCCGCCGGCCACCGCCGCCTCCATGGTCGCCGGCAAGGCTCCGGTGACCATACGGTCAGTCCGCCGCCACCAAATTGCTCCTCGTGAGCTCTTCTTTCCCGTGGTATAATTTGATTTCTAATTTACGCGCGAAATCGTCGGAATTGCGAGCCATCTGTGAGGATCAAGGCCTGGTGACGTCAGCCTCACGTCACGCTGACGTCATAGTCAGTTTTTCTCTGTTTTAGAAAAGAAATTAATATGACACGTGGACCCCACCATTTTAATTACAGAAAATGGATTAAATTTAGATAATTAATAACTTTTGTTTTATAATTCAGAAAAATATAAACAAGGTACCAAAATGTTGAGAAATTTATTCTCTACCCAAATATATCATTTTCATTCATGTTTGAGAAAGTTGAAAATTGAACATTATTTTAATGTTGTTAAATCATTTAAAATAGAAAAATAAGTTTTTATTCAATAAAATTAGAAAAATAAAAGTTATATACCAATTTGCTCAAAATGACAAACTAAACCTAGTTATGATGTTTTCAACCTCATTTGAGCAACTAAAATGGTACTCACTTTCAGAATCGCCCGAAACCCCCTCCGGGGCCTATTTCGGATTAATTCCAGTAAAATTGCATAACTGCCATACGAACCCTAGCAACCCAACGATCATGTTTAGGGTTTTATTTCAGTGCATTAAATTGCTCATGCATACATATTGTGCATTGCATCGATGCCATGTTTGATTGTTATTCTTCTTTTCGGTGTTGTTTCCCCCTCGGTAGAACGCGACTCCGAAGAAAAGGCCAGCAATCCAATGGTGAAAACTTGATCCTAACCGACAAGTCAATCACTTATTCCTGAAGACTTTATCTGGTTTTCTTATAACCAAGGCAAGCATAACCTCTTATCTGCTCATGTATGCTTTTGAACAACATTTGATCTCGTACGTTGCATTCGATTTCAAACTATTTGATGCTAGTAGACATAGTTCACCTATATACTGCATTGCCTCAATATCCTGATCCACTGCTCCTAGCCGCCATAGATTTGCTTGTGCGCATCGCCATAGCCTCATATCTGCTTCGCTTAGCTTTACATGTTTGATACCTCTGCTCCATCCGGTTGATGAATCAGAGCTGCGATAATCTAGTATGATATGATGACGTGGTGAGATGAGCACTGTGTGGTTAACTTGACTAAGGCGAGGACGGGAGGCCACTTGGGAAGTGGTTCTTGGTTCCGTACTTGCCAACCCTAGGAGTAAGGTCTCGCCGTGGAAACCAAGACTGAGCGTGCAACCACACGCGAGGCCTAACAGACCGCGCTCGACTAACTAACTTGTTTGGTTCTATCCGTGAGTCACGTAGTTTGGGATTTCCATCTGCGTGTGAGTCAAAAACCTTTTGGAGGTGTTTAGGGCGTGACCGGGACAAGTGATGGACGTACACGGATCTTGTTCCCGACTCACAGAACAGGTGCCGTCAGGAGGTGGCCAACTCCCACCTGTGGCCCTGTTTGGGTTGACTCATGGATAGGGCTCGACAAGGTAAAGGTCGTGGCCAACCACCCTCTGCCGCGCTCCATGGACGAGCGTACATGTGGCGTTAAGAGTCGGATGGTACGTGTGGGTAAAGTGTACCACCCTGCAGGGATAAATCTTTCGGAAAGCCGTGTCCACGGTTAAGGACGACTTGGTGAAAGCCACGAGGTCATAGATAACTTGAACGTGACGTAAAAGATGTTGACAAGGCATGGAGGCAATAGATGAAGGGTGCCTCCCCGGAGATGCCGGGAGGGGTGATCCTTGTAGCATGTGAGGTGCTGGGAAATGATGTTGGTGGATGAAAAGATGATGATACAATAGTTGAGTTTCTCATCTGTTTTGAAAACCCTCTACAAGACGTGCTATTCCTCCTCGATTTGGAAAATAAAGATTGCTTTACGCAAAACAGCCTTCATAAAACCTTTCTGAAGTTAGCAGATATATAATAGGTTAACTAAGTCTTGTTGAGTACCTCCCGTACTCAGGTTTGCTTAATTTTGGTTCAGGAGAAGAACTCCAACGGTGGTGATTCAACATGGACATCGACGAGTAGTTTGGGGTTCCCAGGTAGCAGCCTGGAATCTATGGGCTGGGACGTCGCCTTATGTTGCGGCCTCTTAGGCCTTTTTGGTTCTTGTTGATTAGCAACATAATTTGCCTTCCGTTGTCTGATGTAATGTTGGGTCGTGTGACCTCTGCTTGTAAGCTATACTCTAGTATCACCTGTTTAATACAAGCTTCATGTTTAGAGTACTGCTTTGATCGGTTGTTGGTTTCGAGCTCATTGTTATACAGTTTTGGCTATGCCTACATAGTTGTCGCAGTCGAGGGGTTGTGGAGCCGATGATCCATGTCCGAGCCCGCCTGTCGATGTGATCGGCCTGGGGCGAGGTAACCCAGTAACCCTCGATTGTTGTTGCACTTTCTGGACACATAGCAGCTCTGTATAGCTTTGGTCCCGTTTCCTTCAGTTTCATTCGATTCGTGGACGCTTTGATATGCATAGTTGGTTATGACTAGCATGGATACAAGGAGTAGTAGACTGGGGATCCGGACTACGTGCCGATGAATCCAGTCTGCCTGCCGTTGTTTGTTGCGGCCGGGGCTGGTAACCCTGAAGCCCTTCTGAGTCCATGTCTAGGAGCACATAACAGTATGTATATCTCTGGGTCCGGGGTCGTGACAAGTCATGGTATCAGAGCAGGACTGCCTGTAGGAAAACCTTACTGCTTGGTCGATGTTGAGTCTAGTGATTGTGAAAACTACTTTGAAACTTCAAATGATTGTGAAAATCCTTCTTAGGATTCTTTTTACTCCTTATCTGGTATCGCTCCAACTCTGGGTCATCTTACCTGTTTTGATTTGAAAAGGTTTTGCTATCTCTCCCAGTCATTCAAAACCTAGGTGCCTTCTTTGGCAATGACGTCTTTACCCCAGCTGACCTAGTGTTAAGTTTCTAGAGTCGTGCGTGTTCCATATCCGTTACCTTTTTAAATGGGAGATTTCCTTTCCATCCTAACACCTCAGAGTTGTGTGGGTTCCACATACTCCTGTTCTAAAGTCTCAAAATCCTGAACCTCGAGATTTCCTTTCCATCTCGAACGTGTCCGTTATCCTCTGCTCAAAGTTCTTCCGGAACTATCGTTGTCTTTTGAAAGATACTCTGTGATTGCTATTCGTAGTGTCCTCCAAGGCACTAAGATAGTAGTTACCCCTTTCTCTAAGTTTACAACCTTGGACTTGAACCGAAGGTCCCGGAATGTGCTGAGTTGTCGTGAGCTGGATCGTGTGGTTTCTTAACCATGTGATGCTCACTCTATCAGTACAGGATGCTGACCTTTAACCCAAGTTCTGTTTCCTTGGATCCTGAAAAATCTGATCTAACTTGGGATGGCTAGGTAATCTCAGATCCAATAGCCGTAGGCTTTCTCTTCGAATCGAAAAGAATCACGACAAGAATGTTCTTTATGATTCTCATATCTTTGTTCTTGGTTCAGCTATACCAACCTTTTGGCATGGGTTCTACACATGAGTATTACCCTGTGCATCCAACGTGATCTCAGGATTTTCCAGAGCACGTTCCTACTCTTTAGTTGCTTTCCGAACTCCATCCGTTGATTTGGAAACCAAGTTGCATGTGTGTGTTGGATACTTCCAATGCATCTGCTCCTGTTTTCCGTCAAAACATTCCACCTTGGAATGTCAGGAGAAACAAACTCCAGAACCTCGTTCATCTTTAGGACCAGTTCAAAGTTTTGTAATCCACAGAATAAAGAAGTTTCGTTAGCTTCTGTTCTGTTCCACCTTCCAGTATCACACTCTTTATATCAAGAGGTCGTGTTAAGTTTCATGGCCTTGTTGATGAAGTGATGCTCTTACACATCTTTAACCACCTTCACTCCAATCTGGAATGCTCAAGAATGTTGGGTGTGCATTGAGGTGTGCATCAGATGTTCCTAGCAATTTCCATTGCTTCGAAAGATCTAAGAAACATCTGTATCCTTCTTAGCACTACTGGTCACCCAGCCTCTTTTTGAAGTTGACTGTGTTACCAAGCCCGTTCACTCCGGTGCACATTCTTGGTCAGAGAGTTAGGTTCATGCCAAAGCTCCCCAGGCCATATCGGTTGCTTTGAAAAGCACGCCTCCTTTCGATTTCTAAGACATACCGGTGGGTTGTGATATTCTGGTTGTCTTTCCAGAAGTTTCACCAGGTTCTACCTGACCGTGATGTCTAAACCAGGAGTAGTTTGAACTACTTCTTTCTCCAAGGAACTCTGCTGGATATCCTGGACTAGTTGGTTGAGCTTAAACAACAACTTGGAGAGTTGAAAGGCAAAAGCTCCGCCTAACTTGATCCTTTGATAAGGGATATCTAGTTCTCCTCGTGTTGAAGCTAAATAGTATCTCCCTCGTGGACGTGCTATCAATCCAACCTTGGTTTGATTTGAGCTATCGTCATATCAAGCCTCAGATTCAAGGACTATCTTGACGGTGTTTCCAATCATGGTGTTTTATCGGGTACACCTTCACGTCCTTCAGTCTAACCAATGTTCAGCCTTGTTCATAGATCATATGTGTCCCTCTGCTTGGAGTATCATGATAAGGGTGTTGTCGAGCATCGATGACATTCCTATTTTCTCTAAGTTGCGAGAGGCTCATGTTGAACAATTGGCAACAATGTTGGAAAATTTCCGAGAAACATCTTTGTGTCATCACGAAGTTTGTGTTCTGGATGTTCGAAGTAACTTAACCCGGTCCATGTGCTTTTGGTGAAAGTTGTCGCCGTGGATTCGAGTAGAGTTTTCTTGTTCCCTCGGGAATAATCCCAGTCAGTCATGCATGTGTGGACTACTCTTGAGATGGTAGGTTGTTACCTCCATTTAGTTGAAGAAGTTTGCATCCACCCCAAGCCACTGACTGATTGTTCGTGAAAGAGAAGAAGTTTAAGAACTTCGTTATCTCGGTAATCATCTTTGTCACAAGGACTCCGATGTGTTTTGTTGCAACTAAACCATGTAGGTGCAACCGTCTTTCGCAAGTTGCTAATACATGAGTTCTGCAATCTCGCCCATCTTTTTGAGTGTGGCATCATAGTCCATGTCTTGAGAATCCAACATACGTATCTCGTCGGTAACCGGTGCAATCTCTTTGATCATACAAACTGAGTCTCAGTTATCAACCCACTAACCAGAGCTGAACCTCAAGCAGCAACGATGGTTGGTGTTTCCTCAAGAGTGTTGAATCAGGTTCTTCTGAAAATACGGCATGGTTGATGTTGTGGTTGACACAATTAGCCGTAAGTCCTAACGTCATATCTCTTTGAATCCGTAAGAACAACCACTCCCCGTGAGGATTTCTGTGATGCTTATTCTAGAATTCTTCCTCATTGTTCTTTTGAACCGAAGTTTGACCTTCACTTGATGACCTTTTGAAGGCTTGTTGAGAACCTGCTGTTCGTATCTAAAACATCAAGGATAACTTGGAAGTTGATCTTTCCAATATCTCTCAGTTGATCCTCCAAACCTTTCTTTTGGTGGAAACAAGTTCATCCTGAGAACCATCTCTTGGTGTTTCGTAACCGCCGTTGATCAGTTCCCTTCTCAAGTTGTTTGTACCTGAAGTTCTGTTCATCTCACACATTGTGTGAATTTGTCAGTCACTTCAGCCATGGGATCTTAACTATGTGATAAACGTATTGCTACGGTTAACCCACAATAGGAAAGAGATTCCTTATTTCCTTCCGGTTTTCAATCCTCGTTGGTTATCCATTCCTATGGTGTGGCCAAGAGTTCCTCCTCCACTACGGTGTTCCAACATTCCGTGCTTACTCATCTTCTGTCGTGAAGTGACATTCCTTTCTTGACAAGTTTTTGACAAACTTTAACAGAATGAAAGTTTTGTTATCTTTCGTGTCCACTCCGAAGAGTGAACATGATTTAGTATCAAATTCTCTCCGATGCACGATTACAGTGTTTTCTCGTGTTTCTCCCTCGTCTACGGATATTGCGTTGTGATATCCCAGACAATTCTTTCCATCTTGGTCATCTGTTTGAAGAAAACCTCGGTTTCACAAGTTGTCCAACTGTTCTTTTCCAAAAGGATTTAAAGTCTTGTGCAAAGCTCATATTCTAAATCCTTTCAAGAACTATCGTTCGTAAACTTGAAACCATCTTATATCCACTCCGTTATCTTGATGTGTTTCATGCCTGTTAACTCAAAAGTTCTTTACGAACATTCTAGTCATGAGTTAGCCATGAGATACTCGATCTTCGTGAAGATCATTTCCTAAGAGTTTCCCTCTTACCTAAGGTGTAGCCTCGGGAGATCTTCGCAAGTGCTACAGATCAACCTCTTCGAGAAAAGAACCGTAAGGTTCAAGAAGATCGTTCAAAACCGGTGTTCCTTCTTTCTTCTCCTTCGGGAATCTCGGGACGAGATTCTTGTAAGGGGGGTAGATTTGTAACACCCCAATTTTTGATACATTAGGGGGTGTGGTGTGTGTTCATCTCATACATGCATGAAACAAAAATTCAAATCATGTTTTAACCAATTTAAATTGTGAATTCAAATGGTTTCAGAAAATCCCACAAAAAGCTCTTATTTTGGTTCCCAAAATCTTGTTCTGGAAAATATTTCAAATTCACCAATGAAGCACATGGTGTTGTTGGAAATTTCACAAGCTTTCCAAATATCATTTTTGCCAAATTTTCTGTTTCCAAAAAGGTCCTCAAAACAATGGTTTTCTGTTCAGTTTTCTAATGGAAAAGGACTCATTTGCAGTTTTCAGAAAAGTCAGGGGGTTTTCCGAAGATCGTCTTTTTGTCTTCTTCAACCTCATGACAGTAGGCGAGATGGTCGCCGACGGCGCCCTCGCCACGCACCTGCTTGTTCACTCGTTGCGTGGATAGGTTCTAGAGGAAGCCCACGACCTCCTCCCTCTCCCTATCCGCTCCATTCTCTCCCTCACCCTCTCGTTTCGTTTTTCCGGCCGAAACCCTAGCTCCGGCGAGATCCCACGTCGCCGGCGAACCGCAGCTTCCCCGAGGAATTGAACCCTCCAGGAGCTCCACCGCAACCCCCTCTTCCTCCTCGTGCAACCACGCTTGCTGGGAGCAAGCCAGTCGCCGGAATCGACCCGTCCCTTCCAACTTCGGCCGCCGGCCTCCTCCGCATGTCGCCGTTGTTTTAGGCCACCTCGAGCCTCGCCGCCCGTCTCATCACCTCCACGGTGAGCTTCTCCACACTCCAGTGCCCTCGCCTAGCCCCTTCTCCCTCTCTAGCTCTCTGTACATGTGCGCCGCCGGCCACCGCCGCCTCCATGGTCGCCGGCAAGGCTCCGGTGACCATACGGTCAGTCCGCCGCCACCAAATTGCTCCTCGTGAGCTCTTCTTTCCCGTGGTATAATTTGATTTCTAATTTACGCGCGAAATCGTCGGAATTGCGAGCCATCTGTGAGGATCAAGGCCTGGTGACGTCATCCTCACGTCACGCTGACGTCATAGTCAGTTTTTCTCTGTTTTAGAAAAGAAATTAATATGACACGTGGACCCCACCATTTTAATTACAGAAAATGGATTAAATTTAGATAATTAATAACTTTTGTTTTATAATTCAGAAAAATATAAACAAGGTACCAAAATGTTGAGAAATTTATTCTCTACCCAAATATATCATTTTCATTCATGTTTGAGAAAGTTGAAAATTGAACATTATTTTAATGTTGTTAAATCATTTAAAATAGAAAAATAAGTTTTTATTCAATAAAATTAGAAAAATAAAAGTTATATACCAATTTGCTCAAAATGACAAACTAAACCTAGTTAGGATGTTTTCAACCTCATTTGAGCAACTAAAATGGTACTCACTTTCAGAATCGCCCGAAACCCCCTCCGGGGCCTATTTCGGATTAATTCCAGTAAAATTGCATAACTGCCATACGAACCCTAGCAACCCAACGATCATGTTTAGGGTTTTATTTCAGTGCATTAAATTGCTCATGCATACATATTATGCATTGCATCGATGCCATGTTTGATTGTTATTCTTCTTTTCGGTGTTGTTTCCCCCTCGGTAGAACGCGACTCCGAAGAAAAGGCCAGCAATCCAATGGTGAAAACTTGATCCTAACCGACAAGTCAAGCACTTATTCCTGAAGACTTTATCTGGTTTTCTTATAACCAAGGCAAGCATAACCTCTTATCTGCTCATGTATTCTTTTGAACAACATTTGATCTCGTACGTTGCATTCGATTTCAAACTATTTGATGCTAGTAGACATAGTTCACCTATATACTGCATTGCCTCAATATCCTGATCCACTGCTCCTAGCCGCCATAGATTTGCTTATGCGCATCGCCAGAGCCTCATATCTGTTTCGCTTAGCTTTACATGTTTGATACCTCTGCTCCATCCGGTTGATGAATCAGAGCTGCGATAATCTAGTATGATATGATGACGTGGTGAGATGAGCACTGTGTGGTTAACTTGACTAAGGCGAGGACGGGAGGCCACTGGAAGTGGTTCTTGGTTCCGTACTGCCAACCCTAGGAGTAAGGTCTCGCCGTGGAAACCAAGACTGAGCGTGCAACCACACGCGAGGCCTAACAGACCGCGCTCGACTAACTACTTGTTTGGTTCTATCCGTGAGTCACGTAGTTTGGGATTTCCATCTGCGTGTGAGTCAAAAACCTTTTGGAGGTGTTTAGGGCGTGACCGGGACAAGTGATGACGTACGGATCTTGTTCCCGACTCAGAACAGGTGCCGTCAGGAGGTGGCCAACTCCCTGTTGACGGGGTGGCCCTGTTTGGGTTGACTCATGGATAGGGCTCGACAAGGTAAAGGCCGTGGCCAACCACCCTCTGCCGCGCTCCATGGACGAGCGTAACATGTGGCGTTAAGAGTCGGATGGAACGTTGTGGGTAAAGTGTACCACCCTGCAGGGATAAATCTTTCGGAAAGCGTGTCACGGTTTAAGGACGACTTGGTGAAAGCCACGAGGTCATAGATAACTTGAACGACGTAAAAGATGTTGACAAGGCATGGAGGCAATAGATGAAGGGTGCCTCCCCGGAGATGCCGGGGAGGGGTGATCCTTGTAGCATGTGAGGTGCTGGGAAATGATGTTTGGTGGATGAAAAGATGATGATACAATAGTTTGAGTTTCTCATCTGTTTTGAAAACCCTCTACAAGACGTGCTATTCCTCCTCGATTTGGAAAATAAAGATTGCTTTACGCAAAACAGCCTTCATAAACCTTTCTGAAGTTAGCAGATATATAATAGGTTAACTAAGTCTTGTTGAGTACCTTCCCGTACTCAGGTTTGCTTAATTTGGTTCAGGAGAAGAACTCCAACGGTGGTGATTCAACATGGACATCGACGAGTAGTTTGGGGTTCCCAGGTAGCAGCCTGGAATCTATGGGCTGGGACGTCGCCTTATGTTGCGGCCTCTTAGACCTTTTTGGTTCTTGTTGATTAGCAACATAATTTGCCTTCCGTTGTCTGATGTAATGTTGGGTCGTGTGACCTCTGCTTGTAAGCTATACTCTAGTATCACCTGTTTAATACAAGTTCATGTTTAGAGTACTGCTTTGATCGGTTGTTGGTTTCGAGCTCATTGTTATACAGTTTGGTATGCCTGCATAGTTGTCGCAGTCGAGGGGTTGTGGAGCCGATGATCCATGTCCGAGCCCGCCTGTCGATGTGATCGGCCTGGGGCGAGGTAACCCCAGTAACCCTCGATTGTTGTTGCACTTTCTGGACACATAGCAGCTCTGTATAGCTTTGGTCCCGTTTCCTTCAGTTTCATTCGATTCGTGGACTCTTTGATATGCATAGTTGGTTATGACTAGCATGGATACAAGGAGTAGTAGACTGGGGATCCGGACTACGTGCCGATGAATCCAGTCTGCCTGCCGTTGTTTGTTGCGGCCGGGGCTGGTAACCCTGAAGCCCTTCTGAGTCCATGTCTAGGAGCACATAACAGTATGTATATCTCTGGGTCCGGGGTCGTGACAGGCCTACCGGATGGATGGCTTGGGCCGGCTCCGTCTGCCCTTTCTGCCTCGCCGGCAATCAACGCGCCGTTTGCGTCTAGCCGGATCGGGATCTGCATGAACGAGTCCGCCGTGGCGTACTTGTCCGCAACGATCTTGAGGTGCTCCATTTATTTGGGCTCTGCCTGGAAGAGCTTGTGCTTCAACATGGTGCCGTCTAGGCACCCGTTGATGAAGTAAGTGATGGTTTGTGCTCTTGCACCCCCTCGCACGTGTTGCGCAGGTTGGACCACGTAGTCAGGTAGTCGCGGTCCTTTTCGCCCTTGTGCTGGACGCAACTGGCCAGGTGCTATGGCCGACCGAGTCGTTTGTAGGTGCTGGCGAAATTGGTGAGGAAGACCTTCTCGAAATCCAGCCAGCAATGGATGCTTGCGGCGGGCTGGCTATTGACCCACGTGCGCGCCACGTCCTTCATCATGAGTGTTGCGTAACACACCGCCACTCTTCGGTTGCCGCCTGCTATGCCCACCCGGTTGACATAGTCGACGAGCCAGTCCTCTGGCTTGGTTGTCCCACCGTACTTGGGTGTGTCCCTGGGGAGCTGGAATCCCCGGGGAAAAGGCTCCGTCATGCTGCGCGTCCCTAGGCACTGGTGGCCGTCCATATCTTCCTCCTCGAGGATCCTGGAGGCATCTAGAGTGTTGATGTGTTGCTTTGCTTCAATGCCGGTTGCTGGGCCAAAGGCACCCGGCGGTCGCGGACGTTGGTGAAGGGGACCCGGGCTCCCGGCTCCGCCTGCCGGTAACCGGCATGCGAGGAGGCACGCGCTGGCTGATACTCGCTGATGTCGGGCAAGTGCCCGCCTTGAGTAGCCGGTTGGTAGCCTCCTGGGGAGGCGGTTGGCAATAGCGACTTGCCGAGGCAGCCGGTTGGGAGACGTAGTAGCCCGGATGCCTGTTGTCATTGCCGTGATATCGGCTGCCCCCTCCCCGCCCCACAGCCGGTTCGGTGTGACGTCTTGACTGGTTGCCGGAGTTGACGCTGCCATCGCCATGTGGCGGCACGGAGCCAGGATTTGGCGAAGACGCCTGTCGGCCGGCGTACGTGGCTCCGGCCGTTTGCTGTTCAGGGTCTTGCGCGGTCGGCTGAGCGCCATCTTTCGGTATGGCCGCGGGTGCCTGGCTGGGAGTCTTGGGACGCGGCCTGGCGGCTTTGCATAACCTGTTGTTGGTTGGCAACGATGAGGAGGTCCTGCAGGCGGCGCTGCTGACGTAGCAGGTCGTCACCCTGGAGACCGGGCAGTTCGGCCGCGGCGGCTTCCGCGGCCCTCATGTTCTTGACCGGGGTGCTACACACCGGCTGGCGGAAGCCGGGCGGAACAGTCGGGTCGGCCGTGATCCCCAACTCCTGCACGAGGTTGCCCCCGCGCTGGCGCACCGCCCCCATTTGGCTGGGCTCAACCGGTACGGGGGTGAAGTTGTGCACGACGTTACACTCGCGAACCTGGGACTCTACTGGGCGTTGGGTGGAGGCCACATTCTTGGCGCTGGCGCATCAGCTCGAGCGCTGCGGCCTCGTCCTCAGGGTCCACGTCCGAGCTAACGGGCGCAACGAGGTTCTTGAGGACGTCCTGAACGGAGCCGGGTGCGGCGGCGTTTCGGCTTGCTTCCGGGATGTCGTCTGGGCAGTGAGTAACCATGCACCACCACCGCCACGATTTCATACTCCACCAGGTCACTTCAATAACCCCATGGATAACGTGTATGCGGCAACATTGGCACTTGATCGCATCCCCGTAGGAGAGTCACCCCACGCAACGGAGACCCGGCGGGCAATAGATTTGCTGCACACAGCAATAGTTCAGCAGGCCAATTACCCGGATAACAGGAGCGGAATGCACGGAACACCATATGTGAGTCGGCAGAACGAAAATACCGGCAATATCCAGTCGAGTTCGGCGCGGCGGAGGGCAGAGCAGCAGCAAATGCCGCCTCCTCCCCGTAGGCCGGCAACGCCTGCGGTATCAGCGGCACAAGCCATTGTGGACAGCTCCCGAGCCAGGCGAGCAGCGGCCGGGTCTGTGGTTGTGGGGTCCGGTAGCGGTTGCACTCCCGCCGTACCCGCCGCGGGTCACACGTTTCCCAGGTGATGCCAGTACCGACAAACCTTGCCGGACCTAAATGTTTGTCGGATACCATCCGGGCCGAGCCCTACCCGGATAAGTTCAAGGAGCCGGGTAAGGTGGTTAATTATGAGCCGACCATGGATCCAGAAACCTGGTTGAGCAGCTATGAGATGGCCATGTCGATCCGCAACGCATCTGAGAATCTTCAAGCCAAATTCATGTACCTGATGATGTCAGAAGGAGCAGCCAAGTTGTGGTTCAATAATCTACCGAGAAATCCGTCAATTCATGGGGCGAGTTGAAAACTGCCTTTATCAAGCACTTTCATGGAACATGCAGGAAGTTGTTTACAATTGATGATTTAGAGCGATGTTCAGAAGAAAGGAGAGTCCGCACGCAGTTGGGTGCGCCGGGTTATGGAAATTCTCCACTCGTCCACTGATATCCAGCCAAAGGATGCGATACAAGCTATGGCAAAAACATGCAAATACACACCCTTGGTTCAAAAATTGACACGCATGAAGTCTAGCCGTCACGCTTCAGAGGTTACAATGGGATAATAGATGAACGCATGCAACAAGCACGCCGCCACAGATACTACAGAAGAGGATGTCGATGGTAAGAAAGCAAAAGCCAACGCGGGCAATAGTGGAAGACCCGGCAATGGAGTCTCGCCGGGTAACAACGGAGGAAACAACGGAAACAACTAGCATAAGCGCCCATATGAAGGAAATTCCGAGTTTGTCTCCAGTACAGAAGCCGGGTTTGCGAGACCCAGAGCTGAAGGAAATTTCAACGGAGGAAACTTCAATGGAGGAAATTACCAAGGACCACCAAGGCCGGCTAACCATATAGAGGCCTTCAGGATGCCTTGTCTGCGTCATAGCAGGAACGGTAGGCCGGCTAATCATTCACTGGAGCAGTGTGTAGATTTACAGAGATGGAAGAACGAAGAAATACAAAAAGCAATGCGAGGTGCAGGCCGGGGAGCAGGACCGGGTCCGGGTGGAAACCCGGGCAATGGCCCACCCCCGGCCGACAACCCACGAGGTGGTAATCCGGGTAACAACCAAGGAGGCGCTGGAGGTTTCCAAGCCAACCCCAAGCAGCTGGGGCAGTATCATGTTCATACCACGGGAATTTTCAATAAAGATAGAAAGATACTCAAAAAAGCAGTAAACTCGGTTTCTTCGGCTGTTCCGAGATACTTGAGATGGTCAGACCAAGAGGTCACATGGAGCAGGAGGGATCACCCGGAAACAATAGAACATCCGGGTGTGCTGGCATTGGTAGTTGCACCACAGGTTAATGGTTACGAGCTGAAAAAGGTTCTGATGGACGGTGGAAGTAGCATCAATATCTTATATTGGGAAACTTTCCTACGCATGGGGCTCAAGGAGTCTCAGTTGCAGAAAAGTTCTACAGTTTTTGATGGAATTGTGCCGGGTCATTCAGCATGCCCCGAAGGAAAAATCACTCTAGAAGTTGCTTTTGGAGAATCGAAGGACAATTTCCGAGTGGAGTGGCTCACGTTCGAGGTGGTAAAGTTACGCAGTCCTTATCACGCCCTGTTCGGAAGACCGGCTTACGCCAAGTTCATGGCCAGGCCGTGTTATGTGTACCTGCAGCTAAAAATCCCGGGTCCCAAGCGAACCATTACTATACACGGCAGACGGGTTATAGCCGCCGAGTGTGATGAGGGAGACGCGGCGATGGCAGAACAGGGATGCAGAAAGGAAGAGCTCAAGTATTACCGGTCTCAGGTAGACCCGGATGACAGAACAGCGTTGAAAAGACCGAATACGGAAGATGAGAGAGAAAAATTCAAAGCTGCACAAGACACAAAGATGGTGGCTTTCGTCGAGGGTGATCCCTCCAAGCAATTTGCTATAGGATCTAACTTGGATAGTAAGCAGGAAGAAGCACTTATCGAGTTTATTCGTGGTAATCAGGATGTTTTCGCTTGGACGCCCAGTGATATGCCGGGTATCCCAACCGAGTTAGCTGAGCACAGTTTGCATGTTGACCCCAAGTCCCAGCCTGTGAAGCAGGGCCAGAGAAAAATGAACGAGGAAAGAAGAAAGGCTATAGGAGCGGAGATAGCTCGGCTCCTTGCGGCCGGCTTTATCATGGAAGTTTTTCACCCGGATTGGTTGGCAAACCCGGTTCTGGTGATGAAGAAAAACAACGAGTGGAGAATGTGCATAGATTACACGAGTCTCAACAAGCATTGCCCAAAGGATCCGTTTGCCCTTCCAAGGATAGATCTGATTATAGACACAGTGGCCGGAAGTGACCTATTGTGTTTCCTGGATGCTTATTCCGGGTATCACCAGATCAAGCTCAAAAAGGAGGATTGGGAGAAAACGTCGTTCATAACCCCCTTTGGAGCTTTCTGTTACAAAACCATGACTTTTGGGCTAAAGAACGCTGGCGCAACATACCAAAGGTGCATTCAAAAGTGTTTCGAGGATCAGATTGGACGCAACGTCCACGCTTATGTTGATGACGTGGTGATTAAAACCAGGAAGGCAGATCGAATAGATTAAGGAGGTTTTCGGTGAAACCCGGAAGTTGCTTCTCGCCGGCTGGGGAGGTATCCTGGCAGTAGAAATACGTTTTCTGCCAATGTTTGACATGGGAACTAAGACCCAGAATCGGCATGAGGGAGTTTTTCCTCCTCTGGATGGAGACCCCTCCACAGACTAGGAGGGCCCCATCGCCGCTCTCTCGGCACGGCTTGCATTGTAATAACTCAAGGAAAAGGGCAAGATTTGGAGGAATGCATAGATATGACTCGCACAAGACGATAAAATGAGTGATAATGAGCATAGAATTGGGACCTACGTCGAACACCCGGAGCTTGTAGTGGTCTAGCAGCTCGCGGAAGAAGGGGTGACCCGGGGGGCGGAAACCCCGGATCACGTGTTCGACGAACACTACTACCTCGTCCAGACCCGGAGAGGGCCGGGTCTCCTCCCCAGGCACCCTCGAGTGGATATCCTCCCGGGCGGGAAGAACACCCGACTCTGCGAGTTAATCTAGTTTGGCCTTGGTCACGGTCGATCTCGCCCAGTTGGCGGAGATTGATTGACTCGGTTTCGCCTTGCCGGCCGGTTGTTTCCCCTTCAGTTTCGCACTGGCCTTGGGTGCCATGAGCGTAATCTAAAAAGAAGACAAAGTGCAGAGTATAAACAACTTGAGACCCGGAAATGATCGTTATCCGACTTAGTAAAGAATAGTAGCAAGAAATTTCGGCTGATTGGATCTAGGCGGAAAAATTTATGGGAAAAATTGTGATTACAAGTGATGGAGATGCGCCGTGAGGTGTGCTATTTAATCTAAACCAAGCATTGATTATGGAAGTGCAGGGAATGGAGTGTGCGGTCAATGAGGGACAAAAAGAGCATCTGGAGGCGAATCTAGATCCAATCTACCCGCGAGAAATCAAAGGTTAAAATTCAAGGAGTAGAGAGTCTTACCGGAAGGGTCTAGAGGAGAACGCAACGGTGGCGAACGGCTCGACGGCGGTGGTCTCTAGGAATCTCCGTTGGGGCTGCTCGAGGGCACGGCGGCGGAAGTCAACGGCGGCGTCACAGGCGCGGGTGCGGCGAACGGACGGCGGCAGCTCGTGTCCGGTAGTGAGCTCCCGGGCGGCGCAGCGGTGTGGCCTTGGGCTTGAGCTCGAGCGCATAGATGAGGAGTGGAGAGAGGAGGAAGATGGGAAATGGAGATTAAATCTAGGGTTACCCCCCTGGACACCTATTTATAGGTGCGGGGTGGGAGCGCCCTAGGTCTAGGCGGCAAGGCCGAAATTTTCAGAAAATATCACTTGGCCGGATATTTCGGGATCAGCATTAAAATGACCGTTGCACGATATCCGGAAGAGATTGAAACAGATTACAAGCGCGATATTTGGAACTGATTAGCGAATGGTACGAGCCGGGTCTTATGTGTTTCCTCGGAGTGTTGACCCGGGAAAACAACGTTTGACTCGGGAAAGGCCGGGTTATTATATGGACCGCCCACAGAGCTACGCCTAGCTATTGTCAAAGCATTCTAACCCGGAATTTTATGGACTTGTGTGTTTATTATTTTTGCAGGGAATAGAGTGCGCTTCGTGGTTAGTCCTACGAAGCCCAAGCTATTCTGGGGACTACTGATGGAGGGATGATAACCCGGTAGGCTAACGTCAAGGTGTAACCCGGCCCGAAGGGAACCGTGCAAGACCCGGCTAGAGGAAAAGGAGTTTCTAGAAGGCCCAAGAAGGAGCGCAGGCCCAGTAACTCGGCCTTTGGGGTTGCTGTTAGGAAACTTAGGGTTTGTGTGTGGTTTCCGGGTAGGACTCCGAGTGTACCTTGTGTAGGAAGCCAGGGAGCCGGGTAAGATATAAACCGGCTCCTAGGGTTAGAGAAACAGAGCTTCACCAGATATTCGAGTATCCTTGTAATACGAGAGCTGATATTGTAATCCTAGATCGGAGACTCGGCGACTTGATTGCCAGAGCTGCCAGATCGATTGATAGCATGATTTCCCCTGAGCTAAACCCTCTCCCAAACACCAGAGTCGAATTACCCCAAGATAAGTTACCCCTGGTAACGTCTGCCGTGATTATCCCACGACACATTCCGCATGTTCTCGCGATTTTCCATCCTCCTCGTCGATCACCTCTTTGAAGAGGCGGTCGGTGCAGGCCTGTTCCTGATACGTCTCTAACGTATCTATAATTTCTGATGTTCGATGTTGATATTATTCCAATTGCTACATATTTTTCGAATGTTTTCCTACGTTTTCTTACATTTTCCGGGACTAACCTATTAACAAGATGCCAAGTGTCAGTTCCCTGTTTTCTACTATTTTTTTATTTCAGAAAAGTTGTTCTGGAAATATTCTCGGAATTGAACCCCACGAATCCCGAAGTTCCTATTTCCCCCTTAAGCATCCAGAAGTTCCGAAGAGCCCCGGAGGGGGGCCACAGGGTGGCCACACCATAGGGTGGCGCGGTTCCCCCTGTCCGCGCCACCTGGTGGTGTGGGACCCCTGGCCACCCCCCGGCATCGCCCTTTCGTCTATTTATACTCCCCCGAGGGAAAACTCTAGGAGAATCGACCTTTTCCACAAAATGCATCCGTAGCTTCGCCGCCGACAAGTTTCAGAAGACAGATCTCTGTTCTGGCACCCTGCCTTGACTCCACCGCCATCTCCATCGCCGTTGCTATCTCCTTTGATGATTAGGGAGTAGTTCTCCCTCGAGGCTGAGGGCTCTACCGGTAGCTATGTGGTTCATCTCTCTCTACCATGGTGTGATCTATATGTGACCATGAGCTTTGTAATCTGGTTGAATAAGTAGATGTTACTCTTCATCTTGTGCTACTCAAGTGTTTTTTTAATATGAACTTTGGAGTCCACTTTGTCCCGCGTGTGAAGGTGACAGTGTGCACATCGTGTCTCCTCTATGAATTTTGGTGTTTTCTAGTACCTTCTAGGGCGCTCATAGTGACAACATGGGTTAACTAACATGGGAATGCTTACTTTAAGGAATGCTTTTTGCAGCCCTGCGCATGATTAGTGTTGGTTATCCAACCGGAGAGGGTTAAGAGTAGCATAGTGAAGAGAAGATATTTAGTTATTCAATTATTGATCATGTTGAGAGTGTCCACTAGTGAAATAATCTCTAGTCCTTGTTTCCAAGCATTGGAACACGTTTTCCGCCTGTTCTGCTACATGTTTTGCCTGCTGCCATATTATTTCAGATTGTATTACTTATAACCATCCATATACCGCATTTCACTATCTCTTTGCCGAACTAGTGCACCTATATACCTGACAAGTATTGGGTGTGTTGGGGACACAAGAGACTTCTTGTATCTTAATTGCAGGGTTGCTTGAGAGGGATATCTTTGACCTCTACCTCCCTGAGTTCGATAAACCTTGGGTGATCCACTTAAGGGAAACTTGCTGCTGTTCTACAAACTTCTGCACTTGATGGCCCAACACTGTTTACAAGAATAGAAGCGTGCGTAGACATCAGTACCCTAGCGGGAAACTCGGGGACGACGGCGAAGAAGACACGATATTCGCCGAACTAGCCAACGGAGCCATTGTCCGAGAGAGTGGGACCCTCGATGGCTCCGGTGTTGTTGATCACGCAATCAATAGTGCCGAAAGTCACCACGAGGCCGGTGACGACGCGTTCCCCGGTCTCGGATGAAGGTGGTCCCACGCAGAACTCAGGCCCATCCGTCGCCATCTGCCCACGGTGGGCGCCAACTGTCGTGGTGTGAATCACAGCAGCACCAAGAGGGTGTTCCATATGGTGTTTAAAGAGGGGACATGCTAGCGAACGGTGGCGTTGGCGTGGGATTGTATAGCAAGCGTGTAGACACACGATGTACCCAGGTTCAGGGCCCTCACGTTGAGGTAAAACCCTTACTCCTGCTTCTCTCTCTTTTCTATTGATACACGAATTACAAGGTTGCTCTGTGAGCTCTCTTCGAGTGTCTAAAGGTGTGGGGAGAAGAGAATGTCCCCTGCTATCGGGGTCTGGCCAGTCCTTATATACTGCCGGACTGGCTAGCTTACAAGTGGGATCCGACTAGTACGAGACCAGCCGGGGAGATTCTAGGATAAGCCCCTTAGTTTTTTGGCCTTCGAGCCCGGTTGGTGCCGTACTGCGCACCGTACTAGGGCAGCGCCCTGCCCATCTCTGCGTACCCGACAGCCACTCCTGGCTGCCCGGCTGCCCATGCCTCCATATCCAGATCGTACACCGAGTACCCCGAGCCCATGCGGCGGGTACCGGGTAGAGTAGGCAGGTACCGGCTAGCTTGAATAGATGTATCGCTGGTCGTACTCGGGTACGGCCTAGCCCATGTCAGAGTACCCCGAGTAGCCAGGGAGTAGGTGTACCGTGCCGCGTAGGGTGGCACTATGGCTTGCGTGAGCCTAGGGAGTTGGCGTGCTTGACATTCCTCCCCGTACCGATTGACTTGCGGAGTAGTCGGATTGTACTAGCAACCGGCTAGCCAGCCGGTTGCTACCTTTGGCCGGCTGGGCAGCCGGTGGGTGGGCGTCGATCCCCATCCAGCCGGTGGATGGGGGCTGAACGCCGAGCCTTCGTGCACTTTAACCTTGTGGCGATATGAAGCCGCAGGTATCAGGTTTCTTCTTTCCGATTCATCGAGGCACCCGGGGATCATCCCCCCGAGAGTGGCCGCGTATCTATTTTTAGGTCACGCCCCCATCCCTCCGCCGCCATCGGCGAGCAATTCATCCGCACCGCCACCCACCTCGGACGAGAAATTACTCGATTCGCCACCCAGATCTAGCTCCGCCGCACCGCCATGCCGCCGAAGATGAGGACCCCGAAGCGCGATCCCGCCTCCCGTCCCGCGTTCGACCCATCATATCTTTCTGACGAGGCGTAGAGGAGGATGGTGCGGTACGACGTCGCGAGGAAGAGGGCGGCGCATGTCTTCAGCAACCGCCTACTCCCCGTGCCGGAGTCCCTGGAGTACGGTGCCCACCCGGAGTTCGACCGCCTCCTCTAAGCCGCTAGGCGCAACGAGGGCAGCTCGAGCGACGCGGGGAGCTCCTCCGGTGCGGGTAGCTCCTCCCGCCCCCTCGTGAGGACGGAGCCACGCGAGGTGGAGCCTCTGCCGGAGTACGACCCGGCGGCATTTCCCCCTCGTTCTCCGAGCTAGACTTCATCCTCGACAATACGGTCGACGCCGTCGTGGCGACCCTCTGCCAGCGCTCTGCAGTGGAGGAGGAGGAGCTCCAGGCGCAGCGCCACCAGCAGCTCGAGGTGAACGCCGTGCTCCTCGAGAAGGGTCACTCGAGGAGCCACTCTACATGGGCTATTCCGCCAAGGAGTGGGCGGTGCCGCCATTCTTTAGCCGCTCTGCCGCGACATATACGTCAAGGCGCCGCCCCCGGGTAGATGAGAGCTAGCGTTAGGTTTAGGGATTGGGCTAGGGCAAGTCCGCTGATCACCGCCGGCGAGAATCGTTATAATAGGTGATCGTTGTCGCCTCTTTTGTATCTAAATTCGCGGCAAAATCAGCTAATTTAAATACGCGGGTTATGTTTACTAGCACTGCTACTGACCGATCTGTCGAAACCGAAAAGAACCCTAAAACGCAAACTGAAAACCGTGTTTTCAGTTCCGCGTTTTAGGAGTTCTGCTAGATATACTATTAGAAGGGTGGTTGTTAACATCCAAATATAACACTGATGTTTCCCAATTAGACGGAAAGTGGGAGGCTACGTTTCCGTCGACAACGATGCGTCTGTGGTGACTTCGTCAATCTGCAGACTCGATCCGTCGGCCAATCTCTCGGAGGTGTTCATTTGGTAGGGTGTGCGTGTGTGCGTTCATAGGGATGAGTGTGTGCGTGTTGCCAAAAAAAAATCCAGCTTAACATCAATATGATTCAATGTTTTTACTAAGTACACATCACTTTATTATTTTATAATAACATTTCAAATGCATAACCTTGAACATTCAATCCAAACTTAAACATAGTTTGGAGTCCAAATACATGATAAAACATATAATAGTTCATTAACAAAAGGAGGCATGATCATAATGTATCGCTTACTAGATTTTTATTTTTATTGTAACATTTCAGAGTCGAACTAAGAATGCTGATGGGGATTTATTTTCGAACAATTAGACGAAAGTATCAAAATTCCTAATTCGACGTCAAATTTAAATGAGAGGAGTTAATTAGGCTGGATTGATTCAGGCACGCTGGTGTACCCAGTCAGAACCGGTGTCCACTAAGGAATTAGAACCGAACCCGTGAACGGAACAGCTCGCCGTAAAAACCCCTTCCGCGGCATAAGTGCCAACCCCTCGCCTCGCCGCGCCAACCCAATCACCCAGCTCTCGTCGACAGGGAGAAGCTCCGAGCCAGAGGATCTAGGCTTCTCCGTCGCCATGTCCCTCGCCGACGAGGTGATGCCCTTGCCGCCGCCGCCGCCCCCGCAGTCGCGGAACGTCCTCGACCCGATGCTGGCCCTCGCGCGCGCCGCGGCCAATGCGCGCCCCGACCTGTCCACCGCATGTTCTTTGGCTCTCTCCGCTGGTTCGGCCGCCGTGGTCGTGGCACGCCGCGTCTGGGGCGACGGCTCCGCCCCCCTCGTGTGTCTCGAGGCGCTCACGGGAGTGGCTCACAAGGCCTACCTCTGCTTCTTGTTTCTCTTATTCGCGCAGATAGCCTTGCTGCTGTGCTTACACGGCTCACTTGTATTTGATCTCGTTCTTGATTTCAGGAAGGTATGGTCAAAATAACTCCCTCTCATCTTTCCTTCCTTCAAATTACAACAGCAGTACATATGCTAGTGCCTAGGCTCTAGACTATTTAGTACTAGTACATAATTAAATTTTACATGTGCACCATTCGAATTAATTTTTCAAACATACTAGATAACAAGGGATGAGTAGCACTAGTGTTCCATGGCAATGCGTCAGTCCATCTGCATGACTGCATCCTTCCCATTTCGAACCATTCCATCATTTTTCGATAAAGGGATTTTATTACTTAGAAGTTTTAAGTATTACACCTGGCCTTTGTTGGGCGAACCATTCCATCATATGTACTAATGTCCAGCATTGTGCTCCTCAGAGTGAAATCGGACAAAGAATTCGGGAGTGCATTCAGGAATCATTCATCCATCCAGGCGCTGTCTTTGGAGGGGTCGCGTACGTGTTCTGCGCCCTGCTAACTGTCGCTGGTAATCTGGTAGCAACCATGTCGTCACCTGTGGATGGATCGATATCTATGGGAGAAGAAGTTGGTTCCATGATCATGGATGTAGGGACAGTTGGCATGCATGCCATAGTATTTTGCTTTATTTTACTTTCTTTCTCACCTCGTGCCCTGGAGGGAGGACGATAGGCGTCGCAGTTTGTTGACGTAGCTAGCTATATACTTTCCCCTTGCCCTTGTTTTGGCCTTCCCCTTGTCCGTGATATTTTCAGTTAATGTGTATATTGTGAGTACATTATCCTCCTAATGACCAACAAAAAACTTAGCTGTGAAATCTACCTCCAACGGAAGTTGATACTTGTTAACATGGAGTACTGTTATATATTAAACTAGAAGAATACCCCGCGCGTTGCAGCGGGTATCTCTTTAAAAAATATTCTATAAACGAAATGGGTATAAGGTGTATGGAATATTCCATTATCAAGATTCAATTGATCACATAATCGATATACTAAATTTAATTCGCTAGAATTTTTTATATATTTTGAGAAATAAATATTAGTGATATGGACAATTAAATGGTCGAAAGAAGATGGCATGGTTATGTGGCATGAAAAATGTAATATCATAATTATTAGTGGAGATGACATGGATAATTGACTGGCTAAAATGGTGGGTGATGTGGATAGTTTGCATGTTGAGATAGAAAAATCATAAATGCATCTTAGTGGGGTTTTGTCTTATAAGAAGTATAGATCAGTGAGGGATTTGCTATTCCCTCTTCTTCTTCCATATCAGCATTCATTGCAAAAGTTGGAATTAACTTCGGCGTTCAATTGTGCCAGTCGGCAACGGACGTGATTCTAATGTATGCCTTTGTCACAAAGAGATGATGAAAATGACCAGTATCATGTATATGAGAGAAATTATTATTAATTATGTACCATCTATCGTCCCTTTGTTATCGTTGTTTCTGTGGAGTAGCGATATTGTAATAGAACATGCATGTTGCAAGCACCTTTCTTGAAAACTCTATCGACTGTTTCTCCATTTGAACCATGGAAAGGAACCCCCCAAAAATTAAGTTGTTCCCATGGCCTGTTAGTCTACTCTTAGCTCCATTTTCCATTGTGCCATGTTCTGGGACTCAACCTAATGCTTTTATACTTACTTCACCAAAAAGAAGTAAACTGTCTGAAAGAACAAGAATGCTTTGGATTTCATAATGTCTCACATCAAAAAGTTACTTCCATTGCTGGAAAATGGGTAATTGAAACTATAACACTAGATGCTTAATTTTGATACAACAATGTTCTTTATGCGGTTATCTTATGAAAGCTTAGGTTAGTTCTTTTGCAGAAAAATCTAAAAAGACAAGAGTGCGTTCAAAAATTGACAAGGAGCTACAGCCCAATTGTGCTAATGTTGTGAGTTATCCCAACAGAAACAACGTTTCAGAGGAAGGAGAAGTTTTACAGATTTACTCCTTTGTACTATTCGTAGAACCTAGTCGTCGATATCAAATGGAAACTTCTGTATACGTGCTTTACTGTACTATCACTAGCTCTTAAGTGTTACGATAATTACGCATGCTAGATCATAGATGACACGGAGGCACGATATTTGTTAACGCAGTTCGGCGCTTAACGACTACATCTGTGAGGCATGACTACGGGCGCACCTCCCCAAAGATACCGCAACGGCCGTCCTAGGCGCCGGCACAAGCCGCCGGCTCCCCTGCGTGCCTATTGCTATCAAGTCGTCGTGGTTACATTGTGTGGCACCCCCCACATTATATGAGAGGCCAACGGGTACAAGAGTTCGACTCCAATACTACTCGTACCTAACCACACCTAATACAACTCCAAGTCCTAGCGTAACCCCTTCGTACAAATATTCGACACAAATATAACAAACTCCACCTTGGCGAATATTCTCCACCACCTTGAATTCGTCCAAGCGTCAAACTTCCATGTACTCCGGACTTGGTTGTCTTCTTCGTAGCTTACCGAGAGCTACACGACGAGTCTGCCACAGACCCGCCGCCTCCGTGGAACACAGCTGCTACCTCCGCAACTCCAGTCTCCATGACTCCACCTGCAATAGTACTCCCTCGCAACTTGTAAAGATGCGAAGATGTTCTCTCTCCCATCATCACGGTCACCTTATCTTCCATGATTCTCATGGTCGTCTTATTCCGATCACAACGGAATATCATACCACCATCATGAGAACTCCAAGCGAAATTAGATTTCTCTTTCAGCCCTGGCACATGCCTGACTCCCCGAAGCACTCGCTCTACTCCGTCAAACATCTTGATTTTGATGTCACCTACTCCAGCAACACGGTGGCCCGTGTCATCTCCCGTGTAGGCTGTATCAAACTCACCAGACTTGTACGAAGAGAATCACTCCCTATTGGGCGTCGCATGAAAAGAGCTAGCTGAATCCAACATGCACGCTTCACCTTTAGTTGACCGTCTATCTGACACTAAGAGAACGTCGCTTTCCGAGTCACCACTTTGAGTTACTACATTAGCACTTGATCCACCATTGAGATCTGGACGGTCCTTCTTGCACCTTCTTCTTTTTCCTGTTCTTCCCCGTCTCATGTCCTTTCCTGCTTGACTCACCCTTGACCAGCAAACCAACACCATGAGAGACTTCCTCCGCGTTGTTATTCTTCCTCATATCATAGGATAATAACGCCGCAGTGATATCCTCAAGCTGAACGGTCTCCTTGCCGTACGTCAACGTAGTGATCAAATGCTCATAGGACGGTGGCAACGAACAAAGAAGCAGAATCGCCCTATCCTCGTCGTCAATCTTCACACTCAGACGTGCTAGATCTGTGACAACCTGATTAAAGGCATTGATGTGCTCCACAATATCCGACCCTTCCTGCATCTTCATCCTATAGAATTTCTGCTTCAAATACACCTTGGTCGTTGCAGTCTTGGACATAAACTGACTCTCCAGGTTCTCCCAAATCTTTTTCGGCGAATTCTCATCCATCACATGATACATGATCTGGTCTGACAGACACAACCGTATGGTCCCGGCTGCTTGCATCTGCAACTCCTCCTAGTCATCATTGTCCATCTTAGCCGGCTTGACATCCCGCAACACCTTCAAGCATCCCTGTTGTGCCAACATATCTTTCACCCTCGTCTTCCATAGCGCGAAGTTTCTAGTTCCATCGAACTTTTGCACTTCAAACTTGGTACCCGATGGTGCCATGATCTACAGCTGACTGGCGAAAAATAACTTCTGCTCAACCTCGTGTGCCTTGTTTTTCCTTGATCGTCAATGCCCGCCGATGAACTCCGTTGTATCACAGATCCTAATTCCACCAATGATTTGCCACGATCAATCAAAAAACGTTGGCCCACACTGTCCGCCCTCAAGAAATCCGTGGAACTTTTACCGTAACCAGGTCCTGCTCCACCTTTTCCTTGACTTGCAGATCGTTTTTCTGTGCGTTTGTTTGGCTCCGTCGTCCCACCTTTTATCTCGCGCTGGGACACCAGGCCTTCCTTTTCTGTCTGTCACGGAAAGAGAGTCCTTGTATGGTCCTACACGGAAACCGAGTCCACATTGTATTCCGTCTCCGAACTCAGCTCCAAATCGAGCAGCCAACATGGCAACATGCACGGTGTAAGGAAAAAGATTACCAAACCACGTGCAGCCTTGGACTCATCGAATACTAGCACTAGTCCAACAAATCACGTGAATATGTTTTTTTTCTGTCTTTCCTTGTGCCTGCGTGTACCAGGAGACCTGCTACCACACGTGCAGACTTCCCTTTACTCATCCATCCGTATCCATCGGAAAAATATCGCTGATTGATTCCGACGGCAAACTCTTTCGTTTCTTGATTTCTCGCCAGCGATCTCGCCTGCCCTGCCGTGCGTGCTTGCCACGCCGACCCTGCCGCGACAGTCGCCACCTCGCGCATCATCTTAGCACGAGCCGTGTGCACCATGGCCACCCGCATCGTCGACACAACTCGTCCGCAGTGCCACGACGCCGCCTATGTGCAACACCGAGCGCATCATCCTGATGCTCTCCTGCTCCGATCTATTCGGTCGTCCACCACGTCTGGTCGCCGATCTGATCGCGAGCCGAAGCGCCGCCTCCACGACGTCTTCCTCAGCCACTATGTCGGTCCGATCGCCACGTCTAGCCGGTCCCTACCGGTTTGCAGCCCATCGAACGGTCCAGGCCTCCCGCCCCGAAGTGTCCGACACCACCGATCGCGTCCGCGATCGCCGCCAAGCTCCACCTTGCGCCTATCGGATGTTTCCAGGCGCCCGCCGAGCATGAACCTCGTACCTCCAGATGATCTTCCGCATAGTCTCGACCAGGCTTTGATACCACTTGTTACGATAATTGCGCTATGCAAGATCATAGACGACACGGAGGCACGATATTTGTTAACGCAGTTTGGCGCTTAACGACTACATCTGCGGGGCATTGACTACGGGCGCACCTCCCCAAAGATACCGCAACGGCCACCCTAGGCGCCGGCACAAGCCGCCGGCTCCCCCTGCGTGCCTATTGCTATCAAGTCGTCGTGGTTACATTGTGCGGCACCCCCCCACATTATATGGGAGGCCAACGGGTACACTGAGTACGACTCCAATACTACTCGTACCTAGCCACACCTAATACAACTCCAAATCCTAGCGTAACCCCTTCGTACAAATTTTCGACACAAATACAACATTAAGATCCTAACCATCAGTAGCCATGTAGTTTGTTTGTTCATTATGCGTCAGGTGATGATATGCGATACTTCTCTAGGCCACTCTTTCACAAGTTTACAGTATGGTGTATTGATGTACATATGGTGGAATTCTTCTTGCTCTGTTTGCAGTACCGTATTGGAAAAAAAATGCTTCCATGAGTCATCAATCTTGTGAACTGGTATAACTGTCGTCAGTTTGCATTCTTATGTTGTATCCACGATAATATTTTGCAAGTGAGCTATGTATGTAGTGTTATTTCGTCTATCCTCGTGGTTATTCAGGTGGTTGGACTACAAATCAATTGTTTCTGTCAGATTTGACTGAAAGAGTTACATGTTGGAAAATGCGATCAGAAAGGCGGTATCTATGCACAACACAAATGAGAAAAAAAAAGTTCCTTGCCTATAGAGTCTCAACCTTTAGTAACACATTGTTGTTTTAATCGAAGCTGCAGTTGCATAATAATCAATGTTTTAAATAGCGGGTTATCCCATATAGTGTCAACCCTTAAAAACAGCTATTCGGGGCTTTAGCAAAGATATAGCGGCAACTTGTACATGGAATCATTTAGCGGCAACATGCTCAAACTGCTATAGCGTAGCTATAGCGATGCTATAGCGGGATATTTAAAATTGTGATAATAACATTTTTTTTAAGAAGTAGCTTCGGTGTTTATCCTCACACAAAGATAGAATGAACATGTAAATGGGGGCCTCTTGGGACCCCTTACCAACACAATATAAAAGAGGAGCGTATGCCCCTTTGGGACACTAGTTAGTATGCCCGGGCAACACATGTCTAGATAAACATCGACCATATATAAGTTCATAAATCAATATCAACAGTAAAAACTTGTAAATCATTTGCTAGAGGATAGTTTCACCAAAATTCTTAATTCTATGATTACGGTAGCAACTAATCATACACTATCCGTACAATATATATCACGCCAAAATTATAGAAACGCGTCAGTTTTAAAATTACTAATATCCAATACAATTGTTTTGAAAATCTCAACAAGGTTAAAATCATTCCGCAAATTTAATTTAGCGCAATGAATTGAGAAACCTTGTGGTAAATATGTAGCAGTAAGGTGGACGACGGGTTCCTCCCAAGCATCCAGTTCTTCACTTCTAGGACCATATGAACAATGTTTTTTTTTCATTCTACCTGCAATGAGATCATATGTCAACAGCTAAGAAATGACGTAATATTTCACGAAACCCAAAATATCATAATCAGTTTTTTTTAGTACTTGGCTCATCACACTTTAGACGAGAGATTGGACAAATAACCTTATCACCATTCCTACGGCAAGACATGCTTATCTTAAATAGTTAAAACGACGATAATTTGAAATTACAACCAACATCAACTTCCTATATGACATGCAGTAAATTAACCTTGCATCTACGCATGATCATTAATCGAAGAAGCTCACGCAGTAGCCGTTGTAGATTCAGATGCAGCAGAGGCTGAACCCGCTCCAGTCATCTCTTGGCAGTGATTCCAGTGGTCCCGTCCCACCGCTGTCGCGGCCTCCCGCTGGCGCTGCTGCACCAGAGCCCGCTTCCTAGCTAGCTTATCAGCTTCACGTGTCCTGGCCACCGACGATGTTCATCCTCTTTTTCTCCTCAAATCTTCTCTGCAACGGATCTCGCTTTCTTCTCTGTGCCGTGATGCGCGTAGATTGTACGCTCGTTGGGAGAGTCCAAGAGGAAGGTATGAAGAGCACATCAGCAAGTTTTTCCTCAGAAAGAGACCAAGGTTGAATCGACCAGTAGGAGAAAGAAATCACTTCCGAAGGTTGTTGGCAGCTGATGTTGGCAGGGTGCACTACCAGTTCAGTAGCAACGTGAAATCTACGCAACACAATCAAATTACTTTGCCCCAATGAAGCAGTGAGGTTGTCAATCTCACCGGTTTTGCTGAAAACAAAGGATTAGACATATAGTGTGGAAAACAGTACTTGTTTGCAGTAATGAAAAAAGAACAGTGATGAGAGTAGAAAAACAGTGGTTGCAGTCGTTGTATTATCAGTGTAAAGAAATGGACCGGGGTCCACAGTTCACTAGTGGTGTCTCTCCATAAAAGATAGATAGCATGTTTGGTAAACAAATTACAACTGGGCAATTGAAAGATTTAAAGGCCGCACTGCAGTGCATATGCATGACATGATGATTACTATGTGATTCATGCGGGCATTACAACAAAATTCATAGACCGTTATCCAACTTAATCTATGACTAATAATCCACCCTCGGAGCGTCATCCAATCAAAGCTGGGGTATTAAGCTGCAAGCAATAGATAATCACATTAAGCAAAATGTGTAATGCAAAAAATGTAAACATCGTTGTTTTCTCCCTAATGGCAACAGCACATCCCCCACCCGTTACGTTTCTATCACTCGAGCGTGATTGAAAGGGAGGCATGAACCCACTATCTAGCATAAATACCCCTGTTGGAGTTACAAGCATCAACTTGGCCAGAGCATCTACTAGTAACGGAGAGCATGCAGGATCATAAATAACATAAACATGATAACATGATAGATTGATAATCATTGGACATAGCATTCAATATTCATTGGATCTCAGCAAACACAACATGTAGCATTACAATAAGATGATCTTGATCATGTTAGGCAGCTCACAAGATCTAAACATGAGGCATAAAGAGGAGAGAACAACCATCTAGCTACTGCTATGGACCCGTAGTCCAAGGATGAACTACTCACGCATCATTCCGGAGGCGGACATGGTGGTGTAGAGCCCTCCAGTAATGAATTCCCCTCCCAGCAGGGTATCGGGGAGAGCTCTAGAACCCTTCCGAACTAGGGTCGACGATGACGGCGGCTGCGGATCTTTTTTATGGAAAAGGCCCAGGTGTTTAGAGCTAACCCGTGGAGGAATTTAAATAGGCGAGAGGGTAACGTCGGTGGGTGGCCGGGGGGCCCACACCACCAGCTGGCGTGGCAAGGGGGCGCCGCCCTATGGTGTGGGGCCTCCAGGGTCCCTTTCCGGAAAGACTTCTGGGTTTTGTTTCGTCCAATTCCGAGAATATTTCCAGAACAACTTTTCTAAAATAAAAAACAGCAGAAAACAGGAACTGACTCTATGACATCTTGTCAATAGGTTAGTCCCAAAAAATCGATAAAAAATGGCATAAAGTTTATAGGAAACATGTAGCATATAGTATGAAAACAACATGGAACATCATAAATTATGGATACGTTTATGACGTATCAAGATCCCCAAGCTTAGTCCTACTAGTCCTCGAGTAGGTAAAAGATAAAAACAAATGAATAATTTCTGAGGTGACATGCTACCAACATAAAATTGATCATCATAGTAATGTAAAGCATATAAACTAGGATCAAATGAATAAGGACTGTGGTTTATAGTTGAAATCAAATAAAATAATGTATAAACCATTAGGAAGAACACAGCAAAACTTTTCAATGAATCAATACTAAAAGACTATCAACCGTGCAAGGTTTATTAAAGATGATTTAAGCATAAAAAACAACAATATAATCATCCAAGGCATCAAACTCTCACAACAGCTCCTGTTAGGATCAAGTCAAGTGACAACAATATGCACGTAGGAAAATCATTAAGATATTTGTGCACTCAAAACAAGCAAGCATTCTGTATTGGTCCCTGGCACCAGGATGTTATGGCTAAAAGAACATTATGGGGGTCTTGGAAGGTCAATGAAAGAAACTATCACACAACTGTAAGTGCTCATTAGACAACAGGAAGTCTTATAATAGAAGTTATGCAAGGAGTAGTGATTGCCACACAACGGACACAAAAGAGTTACAAGTGTATGAAAGCTGTCCAATTGAACTAGTGGGGGTGCATCCGACTTGGTTGCTCACGAAAACCTAGAGCACTTTTGAGGAGGCTCATCATTGGAATATACAAGCCAATTTCTATAATGTAAAGTTCCCCCACATAGTTATGCAAGTCATAATATGAAAACTCTCTCCAAACCGAAGTATTGGTGCTAAATAAGCATAAGTGTGGAATAAATTTTAGTAATGTTGCCCCCTCTCTCTTATTTTCTCTCTTTTGTCCTTTCTCTTTTTTTTGGCTTTTCTTTTTTTGATATATAACCTCACTTTTAGGGGCAACACTCTATTTTACAATGAATCATCACACTTTTAGTACTCATAAGTCAAACTGAAATATCTTTGATGTATATAAAACGAAATGCTCCTGCAAGTGTAGCAGTATGAAAAATAACAATGAAGCATGACATCAAGTAACATAATGAGGATGGATGTTGTATAGAAATATATCTCGGAATGGCAATGGAAATGCCATGGTAGGTAGGTATGGTGGCTGTTTCGAGAAAGATAATTTTTGGCTTATGTGTAGAAGAACGAAGTTCTCCCACGGGGGTTGGATGCACTGGTGAAGTTTGCACCAACTCTCAATGTGAGAATGAGCAATGCACAATACCGAATATGGAAGCAAATATGGATGGTGGAAGTGCCAGAAGACCGCAACATAGAACTCACAAGTTAAAAGATTACAACTAAAATTATGATCTTACAAGGCATAATGAAAATCACTCTAAGAGGGTCTGTGGCAGTGACAAGTCACTGTTACCTACCCTGACCGTAGCGTGTAAAAAAAAGCCATTACGATTGCTATCAACAAAGGAAGCCATATACCACTATCCTATCAACTGGTTATTTGAGTGTGGCACAGTTTCAAGCTTTTAGAGCAACCATTAATAGTTTTTACTTTGCTAAACTACAAAATTTACCCTTAAGCATATTAATATCTCAAAACAACAACAAATAATCAAGTGAAACAGTTTAGTGATCTACATGAATATGCAAAAAAAATCGTTATACCATCTACCACATGTAGCATTTTCTATTTCCATTAAGCACCATTGAATATATTTTTTTAACACAAATTCTCTAAATGATATAGCAATAAAACAAGAGAATACTAATACTACTCTACTAGAACTAAAAGGATTGCAGCTGCTAGAAGAAAAACTAAGAGATGCATGAAAAAACACGAGCTAAAAGGATTGCAGCTGCTAGAAGAAAAACTAAGAATACGAGCATAACAAGTATTCATATGGAAAAACGGAGCGTGTCTCTCTCCCACACAAGAATTATGGGTTCCAACTATATTTATTGCAAAGAAAACAAAATAGAAACAAACAGACGCTCCAAGTAAAATTCATATGATATGACCGAATAAAAATATAGTTTCACTAGAAGTGACCTAATAAATTGTTGATGAAGAAGGGGATCTTGGGCATCCCCAAGCTTAGTCGCTTGAGTCTTCTTAGAATTTTTTGGGATGGACAACGGGGGCATCCCCAAGATTTGGCTTTTCACTCTTCTTGATCACATTATATCACCCTCTTCTCTTGACCCTTGAAAACTTCCTTCACACCAAACTCGAAGTAATTCACATTAGAGGGTCAGTGCACAACCAAAAATTCACATGTTCTGCATGCACACAAGCGTTATTAATACTTTTTAAAACATTAGATATAGCCACTCATGTTTTGTGGAGCAAAAAATCCACTCGACATAGTAAAAGAGAGAATGCAAGTAAAACATCAGAGTCTGTCAAAACCAGAATAGTCTATAAAGATTGATATTTTCGGGGCACTTATGTTGCTCAGATCGAAAAAAGTAAAGCTAGAAAAAATTTCCAAATTAGTTGAGTAATAAGCACAAGAATTGGAAGGTCATTTTGATGTTTCTGTGATTTTACACGAAATTACGGTGGCCAGCTGAAATGTGTTTCGTGCGCAGAAATCCAAATCTAACACCAATTTTTGCTGGAGACTTTACTTGGCACAAATAATACATGAAAATAAAGATACAAAGTAGTTGCTACAGAAGTAAACAACACCTTGACTCAAATAAAACGGAGAAAAACAATGCGAAAATAAAAAAAATATGGGTTATCTCCCAATTAAAAATTTTTGTTAACGCCCAGCTAAAAAAAAAAAAGAAATAAATAAAAAAAAAGAGAGCATCAAGAAACAAAAAGAAATTTCAGTCTTACACACTTCCTATGCATAGGAATCTTGTAAAGAAATAAATTAAAAAAGGTCAAACTAGAAATCATGGGAAGGTAGAACAAGAGCAATTTCAAAACTTTCAACAAAAAGAGAGATGTTTTAGTAACATGAAAATTCGGACAAACATATTTTTCTCTCTCATAATAATTTTTAGTAGCATCATGAACAAACTCAATAACATAATTATCACATAAAGCATGTTTGTCATGGTCTAAAAGCACATAATTCATATCAAGCTAACAAATAGTGGGATCAAAATTAAGATTAAAGACCTCTTCTTTCACACTTTTAGCAACAACAAAACAAGATGATTGGTCACTCTTAATAGGTATGGGACACATTATAGAAATCCTATTTTCAGTAGCATTATAATTTATAACATCAAGTGACATAGAACCATCATCTAGAGATTTATCATATAAATTTTCTAAACAAACTTCCTCATTATCATGCATCTCAATAGTTGGAATAAATAGAGCATTATCATAGCATTTATAAAAAATAGCATGGATTATCATAAACAACAGTAGCAATATCATTCTCACAATTTTCATTCATAGTAGTATCAAGGTCACAAGTATAGCAAGTATCAATTTCATCAAAAAGGGATATTTCAAAAGAATCAATATGATGATCACAATTATCACTATAACACTCGTCCTCCTTTGGTAAGCATGGCGGGCAATCAAATAAGGTATGAGTTAGATAGTTGCTCTCATTGATAGGTAGACATGGGTAGCTACGTACTCCATTCTTTCTCCTCTTGATCATCACTCTTCTCCTTTTTTTCATCCAATGAGCTTCCAGATTCAGCAATTTCTTTTTCCACAGGCTCCTGCAAGGCATTAGTCTCCTCCTTTGGGGGAGAGCATCTATTAAAATATTTAATTATGTAGTCATTACTATCCTTCTAACTATCAAATAAATATTTAAGTATAGCATAAATCTCGTATTTATAAGGTGTGTCATCAATACTTTCAAGCAAATAGGCAATTTCGAATGCACCCATCCAGCAATAAATTCCTCAATTTTTTCCACATCATAAAAGTCATAATTTCCCATAACATAAGAAGATATGATAACATTATCATTATACTCACATTGAAAAGGGAGGTGTTTATACCTCCTAAAGCAACAAGATTTATCAAAGCAATAAGTAACATTATAAGTAGAGCACAAGTTTCTAGCAACGATATACAATTTGTTAATATGTTCTCATAAGTGTTTCCCTTTTTGTGACAAGCGGTGTTCCTTATAATATTTTTATTGATCTTCCGTGAACCCACTTTGCCAATAAGATCTAGTTTCAAAAAAATTAACCACTGATAGCAAGCATGATAAAGCAAGTAAAAAGCAAGACGGGACTAGGCATAAAGGTAACTAGCAAGTATTTTTTTATATGTTTTTAATATAGAGAAGAAAACAAGACAAATAAAATAAACAAAGCAAAACTAAAAGAAAGTAAAGAGATCGGAAGTGAGAGACTCCCCTTGCAGAAATCCTCTTTCTCCCCGACAACGACCCTAGAAAAAGATTTGATGGTGCATGTCGTGCACTCGTTAGGAACCCCAAGAGGAAGGTATGAAGAGCACAGCAGCAGATTTTCCTCAGAAAGAAACCAAGGTCGAATCGACCAGTAGGAGAAAGAAATCACTTCTGAAGGTTGATCCAGTTGATGTTGGCAGGGCGAACTACCGGTTTAGCAGTAACGTGGAACCTACACAAAACAACCAAATCACTTTGCCCCAACGAAACAGTGAGGTTGTCAATCTCACCGGTTTTGCTGAAAACAAAGGTTAAACGTATAGTGTGGAAAACAATACTTGTTTGCAGTAGATGAAAAGAACAATGATGGCAGTAGGAAAACAGTAGTAACAGTATGAAAATAGTGATTGAAGTGGTTGTATTATCAATGTAAGAAAATGGAATGGAGTCCACAATTCACTAGTGGTGTCTCTCCAAAACAGATAGATAGCATGTTGGGTAAACAAATTACAGCTGGGTAGTTGACAGATATAAAGGCTGCACCGTAGTGCATATGCATGACATGATGATTACTATGTGATTCATGTGGGCATTACAATAAGATTCATAGAATGTTATCCAACTGCATCTATGACTAAAAATCCACCCTAAAAGTGTCATCCGAGCAAACCTTGGGTATTAAGTTGCAAGCAACAGATAATCGCATAAAGCAAAGTGTGTAATCTAAACAATGTAAACATCGTTGTTCTCTCCCTATTGACAACATCACATCTCCCACCCGTTACGTTTATGTCACTCGAGCGAGAGTAAAAGGGAGGCATGAACCCAGTATTGAGCATAAATACTCCCTCTTGGAGTTGGAAACATCTACTTGGCCAGAGCATCTACTAGTAACGGAGAACGTGCAAGATCATAAATAACATACACATGAATAAAACATGATAGATTGATAATCATTGGACATAGCATTCAATATTCATCGGATCCCGGCAAACACAACATGTAGCATTAGAATAAGATGATCTTGATCATGTTAGGCAACTCACAAGATCTAAACATGAGGCATAAAAAGCATAGAACAACCATCTAGCTACTTCTATGGACCCGTAGTCCAAAGATGAACTACTCATGCATCATTCCGGAGGCGGGCATGGTGGTGTAGAGCCCTCCGGTGATGAATTCCCCTCCCGGCAGGGTGCCGGGGAGAGCTCGAGAACCTTCCCGAACTAGGGTTGATGATGACGACGGATGCAGATGTTTTCCGTGGAAAAGGCTCGGGTGTTTAGGGTTAACCCGAAGAGGAGCTTAAATAGGCGAGAGGGCAACGTCGGTGGGTGGCCAGGGGGCCCACACCACCCCTGGGCGCGGCCATAGGGGGGCCGCGCTGCCCTATGGTGTGGAGCCCATGTGGCCCCCCTCTGGGTCCCCTCCGGATTCCGTATGCATGACAGATTTCTAAGACTTCTGATGTTCGAATCGTCCAATTCCGAGAATATTTTCAGGAAAACTTTTCTGAAATAAAAAACAGCAGAAAACGGGAACTAGCTCTGTGGCATCTTGTCAGTAGGTTAGTCCCAGAAAATCCATAAAAAATGGCATAAAGTGTATAGGAAACATGTAGCATATAGTATGAAAACAACATGAAACATCAGAAATTATGGATACGTTTGAGACGTATCATGCCGCTCCTCAGATCTGTGTATGTCTTCTTCCCTCCTCCTGTCTTCCTCACGTCGTCCGTCTTCCTCTCTACGGCACTCATCATCGCGGTATCGATCTCCATCTCTGTGCACTGCCTCTTCTCCCATCCTCGATATACCACCGTACTGGCCTAGGAGAATCGAGTTTCGCGGAGGAGAACTCCTAGGACCTCCGTATCCTCCGCCTCCAAATCCTCCCCATTACCTTTGCCAAATCTTTGATCCATGCCTGTGCCCACCACCTGCGCGAAGGAGCGCCGATCTCCAGAGATGCTACCGGACCACTCGCTTGGCGATGAGATTCGAGGTGTTGTGGGGCGAGGGATTGACCTTGATTTTACGAAGATGACTCCGCAGGTGCGGCTAGGGTCTGGTCTCTCTCTATTGCACTCAAGAGGGTGAATGGGGAATTTCTCGGCCGCTCCGTCTCCCTCGGGTTGAAGTACTCCCTGTCCCCTGACTAGTGGGGCCACCTCGGCCCTCGCCGGAGATGTGGTCAACGCATGGCGAGATCCGAGCCGCACCACCCCACACACCCGCGCTAAGGGCGGTGCACGGTAGGATTCGCTCAACCGGGGCCGAATAGAATAGACGTGTAACCTACCTGGCCCAATCGTGGCAACAAATCGCTAAAAGTGCACCGTCGCGCCGTGATTAAGTCCGGCGATCTCTGCGTCGGGCACCGAATATATCTCCTCGCAGTCGTACGTCTCAACGGGACCCTGGCGCTCCCATCCCACACTATTTCCCCACGGAACCGCACGGACCTCTCTCATGTACGAGCGTGATAAACTGCGGGCCGGCGATTGACGATCACGGTTGATGAGCATGGCGTCTCGCGTGTCGCCGCTGGGGGTGTAGCGGGCATCATGTTCGCGACGAAAGCCGGAAGTCACGGATTTTGGTGATTTTTTTTTGAGGAAAAATGTTACTACCTTTGACATGAAGTCTACAATTTTTTTTCTTCATAGAAAACGCTATAAAGCATAGTTTCGGACCCAACATGGGACGAAAGTGGTAGTCATGTTCCTCTAGAATTTTCGTGTTGCCCGGAACAAAACGATAAGGGCGAAAAATCAAGGTGGCCAAGGTTTTAGACACTGAGTTTATTAAAAATGAAATAAAATACTACCGTTTAACTTGAAAGGATATATGTTTGGTATCGAACTCGTGAAAAAAGGTGCGGAAATAACTTAGTCTTGGTGCGAAAATTGAATCCCAAGAGGAAGAGTTGGTAAGGAAGCGCTTTCATCAACGTGACATAGACCATACTTCAAAACAACAGTTCTTTTAAGTAAATTTCAATTCCCAAAGGTAAAAAAAGAAGTCAAGTTGGATCTCACTATATGTTTCTAATATGATTCATTTGGTCTTGCCCACAACACGTTTCTGCTTTACTTTTTCGGAAAACAAGAACACCATAGGATATGGGGCACCTAACTATACTATATTTTTTCCCTCACTTCACGTCCCGCTTTATAAATAAATCAACCCACAGTCATACAGAGGTTTACACCAACACAACGCAACATAAAATAATGTCCGCTGGGGCCACAACATAACAAAGCCAAAAAAAAGAACGACAAAGCTAGAGCGATACAACTCCGGGAGGAGTACAACTCAGCGGTTGGAAGTGTCTCCTTGTCCCGCTGTCTACAGAGAGGATGCCACTGCTGCAAAAATGTCAAGAATTTAAACCAGAGTCCGAGGCCCGTCTCAAAAAGCCGCGCTCGATAACCATCTTGTTACGAATAGTTCATAAGGTCCAGGTCATCGCGACGAATATTAACCAGAAGAGACGCTTCCTCTCCCGCTCCGATTCGCCTGAACTTTCAGGAACTCGCCAAGGTCTTGGGCCTGCCACTCGGGCCTAGAGCCTCTGCAACGAAACTCCACAGGAAATGAGTTGCGGGGCAGAAAAAAGGGTGTGTGTTCCCGTCTATGGAACCGCACACAAGGGACAAGTCCCATCATCTAGACCCATCCGCTTGGCCACCTCCACACCCGAAGGGAGGCAGTCGCGCAAAAACTGCCATGTGAAGATCCTATGGCATAGGCGCCTTCCAAAGATGGGAGGCCCAAGAAATTGTAGGCCCTTGGGAAGCTGAAGCCAAAGACCTCCGTTGTCCCTCAAGATCCTCCATACCCATTTTAACGTAAAGGCTTTATTCATGTGCCGCGATGCCAGAATCCCTATGTTTCCAAGCTCCTTGGGACGCAAATATCCACCCATTTGATCTAGTGGTATTTCTGGTGGCCATTAGTTGCCTGCCAGATGAAGCAGGACAACGCCTTATCGAAGTTGGCATGAACATCCTCCGGGAGGAGGTAAAACCCCATCATATACATGGGTAGACTGGACAAGTATGAACCGATAAGAATAGTTTTGCTCCCCTTAAAGGTAAACCTCTGTCGCCATGGTTTAGCTCTAGTCGAGATCTGCTCCACTAGCGGGGCCAGGTTCTAAATAAGGATTCCCGAGTCCCGGATAGGCATGCCCAAATATGAGATTGAGAAGTGCGCCAACCTATAGTTGAGGTTGTTAGCAATCCGTCGTTGATCATCCTCGGAATATCTAAGGATCACAACCTCACTTTTATCGAAGTTAATCTTGAGACGAGACGTGGCCTCAAACCAAAGAATAAGGAACTTTAGTTTGATAATAGCTCTGAGCCCTCCACCATAATCATGTTACCATGTTATCTCCGAAAGCCCGAAAGCCTATATGTTTTCTTAATCTGCGGGAGTGATGGGGGCAGCGGCGTTCTATGCCCAATGCTCATAGAGATCTGAGAAATGAAACAGAACAATGAGAAAAATACTCGAGCACGCACGTGCAGGAGATAAACCTGTCGAATTGTCCAACAGGTAGTACAAAGCAATAAGTAAACAATACTAGACATGAGGCTATCCAAGCCACCAAACCCACCGGCCACTC
>JAPCYS010001628.1:0-83445 GCA_028641055.1 Alopecurus myosuroides | reverse complement strand
ATTAGTCGTGTGTACTCTGGCCAAAGCCATCCACTTGATTCCCCCCCAAAGGAGCATCCGGCTCATCCTCAAAAATCAGATCAACCGCTTCGTTTGCTTCATCGATTCCCAATCTCTCCAACAGATCACCTATTGGTTCTTCACATTGGCGGCCCGATCCCTCAGCAAAACTAGAGGAACTAGATTGCGATGAATTCGCCATCTTCCTCTAGCTTGATCGCACCAAAAACACTGCCTGAGGACTGGATTTTGTACTTCAGCGAAAGAAACCAGACAAGTGCCCTTCTAGAGACCTTCCCAAGGCGCTGCCGATTCCGATCAGGTCTCAGGATCAGCCGCGCCGAGTCGGTGTGGAAGACAAACCCTAGTCGCCCTGGACTAGGTCTTGAAACCCTAGTCGCCCTGGACCAGGTCTTGCTGCCCGGCCGAAGCTTCCTAGTTAATATTGGAAACCCTTCTCCTTTTTAGACTAGTCTAATTATATCATCACAAGCTTAGGAAAGTCTATTAGGAACACATAATTGAACATCATAAATGTTCAACCAAAATAAAATATGTCTAATGTGTTCCACTTTAAGAGAAAATGGTCTGTACCATTTGTCCCTTCCATTAGCCTACCCGTTAGTAATCACCTGGTATGGAGAGTTACCATCACAGCCGAAGAAAATAAATACCTCACAGTGATACCTTCAAGGTTCCCAATGGGTGTCGCCACTAGATACAACCCTGAATCCAAAAAATGCATATCAAATTGGAGCAACAACAGATTTACACCAGCAAACATGCCATTCTCATTGGAAAATCAGAAAAATCAAGCCTTCATGAGAAAACTGTGAAGTTGATTATATTGAAACACAGTATTCTAAAATTACCAAGTACCAATACAGAAAAAAGAAATGCCCTCCTAAACTGCAGTAATGCACTAGGAAATCATATGCCCACACAAATGTCGCACCCGCTGAAACACTAGTGGCACAATTATTAAGGAGAAGCGTCATCAAATGGGAGACATGATTACTGTTTCCGAGGCCCCTCGGCTCCACCGAGCCGTCGGTGGGTAGTGGTTCTAGGGAATAAGCTACAAAAAATGCACTCCCTAGCCAGTGAGAAATATGAATTCCTCTACGAGAAAAATAATCTAGGTTTGAAGGTCCTTCCCTACGGGGGAAATTAATATTAATCCTCGATAGGAAAATGGTAGAAGAATATAAACCCGGGAGAGCCAGAAGCATCAGTGTGCCTCTTCATTACCAAATGTAAGTATTCCATTTCCAAGTATATTATTCATGTACCAAACTACTGACATACTCCCGTCTGATAACTTAAACTGAACATTTCTACTATAGTAAAAGTAAAGTTTGCTTGTAACCTTGACCAAATATGTTCCTTGACTACAAGCTTTCGCCATTGCACTTTCAAGCTTATTTGTAGTCGCGTACTACTGGCGAGGAAATATGCAGAAAGTAAACGGCCTACCCCGCGAAAAAAGAGGAAAATATACCTTGCTAGCTTTGTGAGCAAAACTTGTCCTAGCTGACAAGCAAGTGCTACCAATGCCATTGACACATCATTCATGTTGCCGAAATAGGCCTTAACCCCGCTATATTAATATAGCAAACACCCGGTATAAAGGCGTGCAATGCTGGGGCGGCATCAAACATACATCCAAAGAAAAGAAAATGGAGACAAAAGCGGATCGACTAAACGCCAGTTACTCACAACTACTGCGTCCTCTCCTACAACATACCACCACACTCCTAGCACATAATCGAGGAGTACCAGGCAGCACCTTCAAGAAGGACGCCTCGCTGCTGTTCGGACCAGCGCACTGGTCCTAGGGTTTCCCCCGGCACATCAGGAGGAGGACAAATGATAGCCACGATGCCCTTCAAGAACAGATGATCTAGCCTTCTTAATACATCCTCACTTTTCCAAGCATCTCATTTGGGTTGAATCACAGTTTTTCATGCTAATAAAGGCCCTAATTAAATATTGTCACCATGTTGTTTTGTGATGACTCAGAGGAGTCCTAGGATTTGGAGTCGCGCAAATTCACATTCCACATAACAGAAATAAAACATGAAGGAGAAGGAGGAACATGCGGTGTCGAACGGTAGAGAGGATGAGTACCATTTCCGAGGCCCGCTGCTCAGGGGAAGCAACCACAGAGATGCGCCGAGCGAGCGGAGACGCCGAGGACGCGGAACGGATGCTACGGGGCCGGAGGTTGCGGGGAGAGGTTAGCGACAGGGAGAGAGCCTGGTGGCGGAGCAGCGACGCCATGGGTGGCGGCGGAGCGGAGGTCGGAGTTGTAGTCCGTTCTATTTTTTTTTCAGAAGATAGCGTTATGTTCTGTGTTTGGAACTTGGGATGGGATGGAATAGCTACTGCTGATCCTAGTCGTTTCCTTTCCCTTTTTACGGGAAGATCCCTCTCTCCCCAAACCGCCGCTGGCCGCCGTGACGCCATGTTCCACCTTCGAAAGCCCATCTCTCCCTTCGCAGGCCCGTTCGCTGCTGCCCGTCTCTCCCGCATCGCCTCTCTCTACCGCCTACTCTCCACCGCCGCACCCGTAGAACCTTTCGCCGTCGAGGACTACCTCGTCACCACCTGTGGCCTCAACCAAGCCCATGAACTCAAGGCATCCAAGGGGCTCTCCCACCTCCGGTCCCCCTCCAACAACGACGTCGTCCTCGCCTTCCTCTCTGGCCTTGGTTTCTCCAGAGCCGACATCGCTACCGCCGTCTCCGCCGACCCCAAGCTCCTCTGCTCCAACGTGGAGAAGAACCTGTCTAAGCGCGTCACCGAGCTTGGCGACCTCGACCTCTCGCGTCCATAGATCTCCTGCCTCATCCTGCTCGCCCGTGCCTGCTTCCGCACCAGCTCCCTCGCTGGCAACCTTAGCTTCTGGCTCCTGGTCTTCGGCTCATTCGAAGGCCGACTCAAGGCCCTCAAGAAAAACTCCGGTCTCCTTAACGTCGGCATTGAGAAGATCGCCAAGCCCAACTTGGCACTCCTTCAACAATACGGGATATAGGTTCGTAACTATGATTGCGCACACATTTCCGTGTTGCTCACCAAGCCCCCTAAGCTCCTCCAAGACGCCGCAGTTCGCACGAGCAAATGTGGCCTGCCGCACGAAGCACGTATGCTTGGTTATGCGCTTATGACGTTTTCTTGCCATAGCGATAAGAATCTTGCAAAGAAAATTTAGATCCTCGAGAGTTTCGGTTGGTCGCAGGTGTCAAGCGGAGAGAAACCGTACCCTCTACCTGGGTTGGGTTACGTGTTTATATAGGTGTAGAAACCCTACACAGGTAAATACAGAGTGGTATACGGTATCGGTTAGAGTACTACACTATACCGGTACCTATACGGTATTACAAAGTTAAACAGCCCCCTTAATCTAAACCATGAGAGAGGTTTAGATTACGCTTAAACTCATCTAAATCTCTAACACCTAGTACTTGAGTAAAAACATCTGCATTTTGATCTTTTTGTTGAGATGAACTTGATATCAAGAAGCTTGGCAGCAACACGTTCACAAACAAAGTAATAGTCAATCTCAATATGTTTGGTCCTTGCATGGAAGACCGGATTTGCATAAAGATATGTAGCACCAAGATTATCACACAAAAGACAAAGATGTTGCTAGAGAGATATTCCTAATTCTTGAACCAAAGCTTCAACTCAAATCAACTCAGCGGTGGCATTTCCTAGGGCCTTGTATTCTACCTCAGTGATATAACGTGAAACAGTCCCTTGTTTTCGAACCAAACAAAATAGCAAAGCCACTAGTAGATCTCCTAGCATCAAGGCATCCTGCCTAGTCCACGTCTGAAAATGCACTAAGAAGAGTAGAAGGTGATTTATGATATGTGAGAGCTATGTTGATTGTACCTTTGATATACTGCAAAATACGCTTAACTACAGTCCAACGAGTAGTGGTGGGGCCATGAAGATATTGACAAACTTTGTTCACTAAAAAGGATACATCAGGATGTGCGAGTGTTAAATACTGTAATACACCTACAACACTCATGTAATTGGAGATATCCTCAGCCTCAAGAGCAATGCCATCTGTCAGAGATAATTTATCTGTGATAGATAAAAGAGTAGGAAAAGGAGTGCTATGTATCATGCGGACCCTTTTCAGCAAGTGTGCAACATATTTCTCTTGTGTCAAGACAAGTCCATTAGAGCATCTCTTCACCTCAATACCCAAAAAGAAGTGCAACTCTCCTAAATCCATGATGGCAAAGTGAGTGCCTAGATTTTGAAGCAAAACCGAAGTAGCATCATCTGAAGAACTAGCTACAATGATATCATCCATGAATCAAGATAAACATAGTGACACCTAACTTGTTGTAGAGGAATAAGGATGTGTCAGCCTCAGAAGGTATGAACCCAAGTTTCTGCAACTTAGAGCTGAGTCGAGAATACCAAGCACGAGGGGCATAAAGAGATTTATTCAACTTGCAAATATAATGCGGAAAGCGAGGATCTTCAAACCCAGGGGGTTGCTTCATATACAATTCCTCCTCCAGAACGTCATGAAGTAATGCGTTCTTGATGTCTAGCTATCGTAGGTTCCATCCTTGAGACACAGAAATAGCAAGAACAAGCCTGGCAGTAGCAGATTTAACAATGGGACTAAAAGTGTCCTCATAATCAATGCCATACCGATGTCTGAAGCCCTTTACAACAAGACGTGCTTTGTCTCTCTCAATGGTACCATCAGTATGTTTCTTGATGCGAAAAACCCATTCGCAGTCAATTAATTTTTTTTGGTCCTTGGTGGAATGAGGTGACATGTTTCATTATGTATTAGTGCAATGTATTCTTCATCCGTTGCTCCCCTTCCAATGTGTATCCTCTAGTTCTTCTGAAAGATTACTAGGTTCTCCTGTGGAAGTATATAAACCATAATGAATCATATTTGCAGTCCATTTCTTACCATAAGGAACGGTGCCATCAGTCCATTTTCTCAGGTGTCGAATACCCTGTTGAAGACGGGTGAGAATCTGCGGTGGTGCAGGTGCAGGATTGGCCACATGCTCACTAGCCACAGAGGATCCAGGGGTAGAGCTGTCGCCATCCTCGCTGGAGGATAAATCCTCCTCGGGTGCTGATGCATGCTGGTGGGGCCCATGGATGTCGGGTGAGGCACGGTCCGTGCCAGTGCCAAATTGGCGCATCGTGTCGTCGTCAGATGCAGGTGAGCGAGCCCTGGAGCTGTCGGCCACACGGGAGGACCTGGCGGAGTGAGGTTGGTGGCTGGGCGACCCCACGGGGGCCAAGGGCGATCTGGGCGGTGAATCTGAGGTAGATTGACGACCCCATATGAGGATCAGGGGAATCTTCCTCGTGAGACGTGCCAGGTGAAAATTGCTCTGTTTTGTCCGTTTCTGCACCATTGGAACCAGGATTTGAAGCAGAATCTGTAGAATTTCCAAGAGATACTTCAACCGTTTCATTAGTACATGGCAGGTGACCAGTAATAGGGACAATATGAATATGATCATTAACATGTATACCCTCATTATGTGATGATGTGGGTGCTATAGATGTAGGTAACAAAATAATTTCAGCACGCAATTGAGCACCAACATTTGGATGGAGTGACTGAAAAGGGAAGATGTTTTCATCGAACACAACATCACGACAAATATATATACGTCCTGTAGATACATCAAGACACTTTATCCCTTTGTGTAGAGGACTATATCCCAAGAAAACACGACGCTTTGAACGAAAGGATAGTTTTCGTTTATTATAAGGGCGAAGGTTTGCCAACATGCACAACTGAAAATATGAAGAGCATCATAGTTTGTCTTGGTATGAAGGAAATTTTCTCCAGGAGATTCAAGATTGAGAACTTTTGTGGGAAGTAAATTGATGAGGAATGTGGCAGTGAGGAAAGCTTCATCCCAGAATTTGAGGGGCATAGATGCATTAGTAAGTTGGGCAGACCAACCTCTATAATATGTCTGTGCTTACTTTCAGCTGAACCATTTTGCTGGTGAGCATGTGGGAAAGACACATGATGAGTTACCAACTTTTTTTAAAGAAACCCTGAAGTTTTTCATACTCATCATCCCAATCAGTTTGCATACTAATGATTTTTCGCCCAAATTTTCGTTCAGTAAGTTGTTGAAAATTCAGAAAAAACTTGATACACATCACATCTCTTTTTGAGCAAATAGATCCAAGTATACTTTCTATAATCATCAATAAAGCTTACAAAATACCGGTGTTTGCCAACAAAGGCTGGAGCAGGACCCCATACATTAGAAAACACTTGTTCCAAGGGAACAGTGGATACACTAGTAGAGGTTGGATATGGAAGTTGATGACTCTTTGCTTGTTGACATGGATCACACACATATGGATTTATTTCTGGGGAATATGAAATATTTTTTTTCCTCATAACTTGTTGAATGATAAAATATGATGGATGTCCTGGAAGGCGATGCCAAGTGGATGAAGACGACTTGATGGTGATGAAACGTTCCTGTGAGACCCGGTGGTAATGGGAACACGGGGATATAGGCCGCCATGGCATGGACCTCTAAACAGAATTTGCTTGGTTTTCTAGTCCTTGATAAAAAAGATGGAAAGGGTGAAACTCAAAAAAGACATTATTACCAAGGGAAATTTTATGAGATGATAATAGATTTTTAGTGACACTAGGAACATGCAATATATTATGTAATTGCAAGGAACTATGAGGGGTATGCAATGTTGAATGACCAATATGTTGTATTGTCATACCTGTACCACTAGCATTGTGGACTTGATCACGCCCCTGTAGTTGTCACGAATATGAAGCTTGTTTAATTCACCAGTAATATGATCGGTAGCTCTAGTGTCCATATATCAGTTGTTATCAACTCCATAGGCACCCCTCTCAGCACGGGTGTCATTACCATCATCATCATTGCGATCATTGTGATCCTCATAACGCCACCAGCAATCACTTGCAGGGTGGCCGTGTTTCTTGCAAATCTGACAGTCAATATCAACAAAGGGAGTAGGAGTGCGTCCATGACCGCGGCCATCCCTAGGTGCGCCACGATCATCATCACGGCGATACTGCCAACCATCATTGCGGCGGTACTGACCCTGACCGCCCCCATCATGACGGTACTGACCCTGATAGCCCTCATGACCACGAAGAACATGTTGAACGACTTGTAATGTTGGATTTCCTAGACGACGGTGCCACATATCACGGGATACCTTGATACTGTTGAGTGCTTACTTGATGACAGGGGCATTAATCTCATAGAGACCTCCACTGCATCGACCTCTAAGAATGGCTGCTCTCGTGTCCCGATCCTTGACAAAAAGATCATGAGGATGAAGTTCAATCAACACATTATTGTCATGGGAAAGTTTACTCATAGATAATAAGTTTCTAGTGGATTTAGGAACACGAATAACACGGTTTAGAGCTAGAGACCTAGACGAGGAGTAAATAAAACAGCCTGACCAATATTATGAATGTGCATACATGCTCCATTAGCTGTGTGGACCTGGTCGGTGCCAGGGTAAGGATCACGCGTAGTGAGCTTTTCCAGCTCATGGGTGATGTGATGAGTAGTGCGAGTCCTCATACCACGCCGGATCAACGGGCTGCTGTGGAGCGGCATGAGAGCCTTGAGACGCTATCATTGCCATCGAAATTTGCTTCTCGGTATTGCTTCCATCATTGCATATGCCCAGAAAAGAACGGTTAAACCGCTTGTAACACTTGGACGCCAAGCGACGCGGGATTCTGCACAGCTGACAGACAACACCACCACATCCGTTGTTAGACTTGGACGCGGTCGAAGGAGGTGCTGGCTTGGACGGTGTCGAGGTGAAAGGGGACACCAGGCGAGGCCCACCACGGCCAGGGGCAAATGCTGCAACCGAGGCACCACCATGAGTAGACACATGAGCTGCAGGGTAATGGGTGGCACCGCTTTGGCCGCGGCGCTGTGAGAGATTACGATGTTCTATCGCTTGAAGCTGGGAGAAAAAATCACGAATCTGCATAGGTGAGGTACGCGCATTCACCACTGAGAAGAGGGCATCATAATCATCATCTAGCCCAGCGAGAACGTCATATATGAACTCATCGTCGCGAAGAGGCATCCCTATACTGGTCAACGAGTCCGAGAGTGCCTTCATCTGATGGAAAGTATGCATTAATGCTCTTGTTTTCTTTTTTCATCTCATTCATCTCTTGGCGAATAGCAGAGGCCCGTGCAAATGGACGTGGTGCCAAATGCTCCACTCAGGGTCTCCCACGCCTCTCGTGAAGTGCTAGCAAACGTGATCATGCCGAGAAATCCTTCAGACATGGAGGACACAAAAGCTGAGAGAATGGCATGGTCATGTTGTGTCCAGTGCTGGTGTGCGGGCTTAGGTTGCTGGTGCATGCCTTCAGCATGGTTGACCATGATATGGGGGTCGGGACAAGGAGGCGAACCATCGACATACCCCATAAGAAGTTGACTGCGAAGAAGCGGACCAAGTTGAGCACGCGAAAACATGTAGTTTTCGCTCGTCAGCCTAATGGTGATGGACGATCCGATGGTGACGATGTTTGGCTGTGATTGGTTGATGAAGGTTCCTGGATGCTTGTTTGCTGCTCCTGGATACATGCCCGCTACACCACTGGGGGCGGAGTACCCCGCCATGGATGGGTACCCCATCGGTCGGAAGACACCGGTGCGTCCCATTGACCCCGCGATGAGTGAGTCCGAGAAGATGACGGTGCTTCAGGAACTTCCAGTGTCAGCGGTGAAGGGCGCAGGTGGGGTAGGCGCACTGAGCCCCGGCAGCACGCCCGGTATCGTACCGAGGGCTGGGGCAGGCATGGAGAGTGCTGCAGATGCGGTCAGGTAACGCCTGATACTACTTTGGAGGTGAACGCTGTTATACATCACTAGCAAAAATGCCCGCGCGTTGCAACGGGGAGACAAAACTATGCCGGTGGATCTTTTTAAGATCGAATTATACACAAAAGATCATAGTTTGGGGTAACTATTCGGAAACAACATAAATTTGATCGTTAACATTTTTGTCCTAAATTTTCTGGAGTCGGAAGAGATTTCCTCATCGGCTATGCCTACGCACCTCCTACCACTAAGACGGAAGAGGTTCGCTAGCAATCGCGCCTCCTTTCGCCGGAGCAGGAAAATATTGCTTTCCCGAATACCGTAATTCCTTTCCTTGAAGGTGCTAGTGGTAGGTTCTGCATCCCGCAAAAGAAAAAGTTTCTTATCTTATTTCTTATAAAAAATTGTATGTGTATTGCATTTTTTAGGATGAAGAGAGCATATATTTTTGTTGACCCAATGGTTTTCTATGGGAACGCTTCTACCATGAAAAAAGTCGTTTATAATCAACAAACCAACTACATATCCTAACAGATACTCAAAAAAAAAAACTAAATATCCTAACTACAAAAGTATCTCGCATCCAACAGGAAGTTGCTACTATGATTCCATCAGCCTGAAGACATACATGGTATACGTACCATCAACGCACAAGTTCAGACAACCTCAGAGAGTCATGATCCTAGCTCAACGTACCATACATACATGCCAGCTCGTCGACGGGTCACAACGTGGACGATCCTCCTTGTCGCCTCAGCAGCACCGCCGCGGGACAGTAATCTATGTATCTCTAGCTTTGGGAGCAACACCACTATACAATCAGCACGCGTGCTCAAGTTCTTTGCACGAGTCCGGGAAGTTCTTGCACGGACGATTGCTCACGTCTTTAAGGCAGGGGCTGGAGCAACCTTGCCACAACTACGGAGTGGAGACGACGACGCTGAGTTGCCGACCAACGACGAATTGTTGCCACCTGAACGCATCCACGCAGCGAACGCCGTGACTTCAGCCAAGGCACGCCATGGATGGCACGACGTTGGTCCTCGCCTGGGTTGCAGATGCGACGCCGAGGGGCGGAAACTTCTGGGCGACGCAGGTGAGCACGACCAACGAAGCCGGGCGTCCATGAAGGTGCAAGGATCATTGGGATGAGCCCGTGAACGCTAGGGAGATTGGAGACGGCAGGCTTCAACGCCGGGAGGAGCGAAAACGGGGCTGAGGCTGCTGTCGACTCCGCTATTCCTTGGTACTCTCCAGGAACGATTAAATCAGGGCATCGTGGGCGCTATCTCTAGGATGCCGGCGAGTTGCTGACGGTGATATCCCGACGCGATAACACCTCACGTTGCGGCTGTGCTAGCCAAGGGCTAGGGTGCAATCTCCAGGAGTAGTGCTGGTGCGCCGGGTTCCTCTGGTTAAAAACGAAAATAAAATAGTTTGTATGGCTCGTGATGAGTCGTATTGGATTGGATTAAGGAACCAAACCGAGCACGAATTGGATCGATCGTGATGGCGAGTGGTGGAAAAGATCAAAACCAACACAGGTGCGTTACCGACGGAGAAAAGGAAACCAACAAAATACCGAACCGTTTTTAAGTGGCAAAATAGGTAATTAATTAAAACTTATAGAGCGAGCTCGATGACTGACGGACCGACCAACCAAACAGGGAAGCCTTAATGCCTTTATTATTAGATAAAAATAAAGATATAGATAGATAGATAGATAGATAGATTAGAGGGGTATGACTTACGGGTGGCGTGGTGGGTAATTTTTGTCAACTTGGATGGCAATTTCGATGACGGACCGACCGACCAAGTAACCAACCAGGGAAGCCTATTATTAGGTAAAGATACGCCGCCTTGGGGCCACACACTCGAAACCAAGCTGAAGTAGTACTGACACGAGCTGGTACGTGCCTTGCTAAATCAGTGCATGGGAGTCCCAGCTTTGAGTAAAAAATCAGTTGAGATCGTCTCCTGGCAGTAGAAAATAAACCACCCTCTTCTGCAACAGACGCATAGATATTACAGAATCGATTTTTTTTTTTTGAAATGGAAACCCTTGGGTCCCGGCCTCTGCATCAAAATGATGCACACAGCCAGGCTTTTATTAAAGAAATATAAAAATTTGTGGGGGTGTACCCCTTATAGTCACTGATCACACAAGTTTGCAAAAAGTATCAGCCAATACAAGATGAAAGCCCTAAACATCGAGACGGCGATGATTAAGCCACCCATCCCGACTGTAGATAGCCCGAACGATCGCCATCATTCGAGCACATCCTGAATCCATAAGTCCTCGCTGATCGGGAGGCAGCAGGAAGAACCACGTTTGGATAGAATATATCACCTTGTTGATAACCCGTAAGAAATGAGCAGATGATTTTTTATTGAAAACAATATCATTACGGCAATTCCAAACTTCCCATAAAACCGCAGCAACGCCTATTCGTATACGTGCCTTAGTTAGAAGGTCAATACCATTCAACCATCCACCAAATAAGTTCGCAATACTATTTGGTGGATGGATGCTAAAAGTGAAATGAATCAAACGCCAAATATCCCTAACGAAAGAGCAAGAAATAAACAAGTGCTTCACTGTTTCATTCGCACCACAGAAAACACACTTTTTATCTCCAATCCAACCTCGTTTAGCTAAACTATGTTTAGTTAAGATCACCTTTCTATTAACAAACCATAGGAATATTTTAATTTTCAGAGGTACCTTTAACTTCCACAAGTATTTACGCAAATATCTTGTGGAACCATGCAACAAGTCCGCGTAATATGATTTGACGGAAAACACCCCGTTGAGTGTTAGGTTCCATCTAAAATCATCAGGGTCCTGGGATAACGTCACATGCATCAAATGCTCAACAAGGTGTAACCATTGCACTCTCCTCTCACCTGTAATGAACCTTCGAAATTGAACATTTAGTGGGCTGTTTGCTAGCACGTTTGCTACTGAAACATTCTTATGATGCACAATATTATACAATGAAGGATATTCGTGAGACAACGCATTGTCTCCTAGCCAAATATCCTCCCAAAATCTCACAGAGCGTCCATTACCCAACGTAAAAGAACATCTATTGAAAAAATCATTCTTTACTCTCATCAAGCCCTTCCAAAAGGGAGAATCCGAAGGCCTAGACTCCACTTGGGACAACGTTTTGTCCCCCAAATATTTATTCACTAGAATCTCATGCCAAACACCATCCTCATGTAAAATCTTATGAAACCATTTACTCAGCAAACATTTATTCTTCACATCAATTACCTCGATACCCAAACCCCATTGATCTTTCGGACGACACATAATATTCCATTTCGTTAATCTATATTTCTTTTTCTTGCTATCACTTTGCCAAAAGAACCGTGACCGGTAAAAGTCTAATCTTTTCCTGACTCCTTTCGGAATTTCGAAAACCGAAAGGAGAAACATCGGAAGGCTAGTTAAAACTGAGTTTATCAAAATGAGGCGATCCCCATAAGACAACAATTTACCAGCCCAAGCACTAAGCTTTTATTCAAATCGATCCTCTACTGTTTTCCATTCTTTATTTAACAATTTGCGATAATGAATTGGAATCCCAAGGTATTTAAACGGTAAGCATCCTACATCACAACCGAAAATGTGACGATAGTCCTCTTGAGATTCCATAGCCTTGCCAAAACAAAAAATCTCGCTCTTATGAAAATTAATTTTTAAACCTGAGAGTTGTTCGAACAACGCAAGGATTAATTTCATATTAAGCGCCTTTTGCACATCATGCTCCATAAAAAGAATTGTATCATCCGCATATTGTAGAATTGATACCCCACCCTCGACAAGATGTGGTATCAATCCACCTACTTGACCATCCTCCTTTGCTCGAGAAATGAGAATAGCCAACATGTCTGCTACAAGATTAAAAAGGATAGGAGACAATGGATCTTCCTGCCTAAGCCCTTTCAAAGTTTGAAAATAATGCCCTATGTCGTCGTTAACCCGAATACACACGCTCCCACCCTGGACAAACCGAGCTATCCAATCACACCATTTCAGAGAAAACCCCTTCATTCGCAGCACTTGTTGCAAAAAGGACCAATTAACTTTATCGTATGCCTTCTCAAAATCGATTTTAAGAAGCACACCACCCATCTTTTTCTTTTTTAGTTCGTGTATAGTCTCATGTAAAACGACCACTCCTTCTAAAATATTTCTCCCTGGTAAAAAAGCTGATTGAGACGGTCGGATAACTCTACTCGCTATAGATGTTACCCTATTAGTGCCAACTTTAGTAAAAAATTTAAAACTCACGTTTAAAAGGCAAATGGGTCTATACTGTTCAATACAACTAGCGTCTTCTTTCTTCGGCAGTAACGTGATCACCCCAAAGTTAAGCTTAAACAACTGTAATTCACCCTTAAACAACTGGGAAAACAATGCCATCAAATCGCTTTTGATAACATTCCAGAATTTTTGGTAAAACTCCGCAGGAAACCCGTCTAGTCCTGGGGCTTTATTAAGCTCCATCAGAGAAATCGCCTCAAAGACTTCCTTTTCCGTAAAAGGAGCTGTGAGAATCTCATTCTCATCAGGAGAAATTTGGGGCATATCCTCGTTATAATCCTCTACTAAAGAAACAGTACTAGGAGCCGGTGCTCCAAAAAGTTTCTTATAGTATTCAGAGATAAACACTTTCAAGTTACAGAATAGATATAGCTTAATCTGGTTTTGTTCGAATCAGATGCAAACAATAACAGAGTTTTGCCACGGCAAGAGCACAGCTGATACAATTCGGGGATGGTGTTACACAACCAAAGCAGAGAACCGAACACTCGCAGCTATATACGGTCCAGTTGCAGACTCGCAGCTATATACGGTCCAGTTGCAGACTCGCAGCAAATAGACGACCGTGTGAATGTAGCTCTCCACATGCATGGCTTGGACCTACGTACAACATGAACACAGAAATAATCAGCACAGCGCGATGAATGAATGCACGACATAATTTAGATAATTGTTTCCTGTTTGGAGGGAGTAAAAAACAAGTAACTGGATTACCAGGCCTTGGCTCTCATTCTTCCTCCATGCTTTCCGCGATTACCAGGCCTTAGCCCATTCTTTCTTTGGCGACGGCCTCTTCCCACGCCTTGTCATCCTTATACATGAAACTTTCATCGCATCTGCTGACACGGATTTCACGGTTGGGGTGCAGGAGGGTTGCTTTTTCAATGCAAGACTCCATAGCCTCCACCCGACCTGGAGCTGCTCGGTGACAATTAATTACGACCTCGAGGTGTGTAGGGCCTGGCAAATGCTCGACGCCCAGTTCTGCAATAAAATTGGACGCCACCGCCATTGGGCCCAATAAAAGATGGAGCAGTCGGAGTGCTGGCACCGAACCTGCTGCGAATGTTAGGCACGGTCCATCTGTTGCACCCACTTCATGAAAACACAAGTACTCCCTCCGTTCCATATTAGATGACTCTCAACTAGATGTATCTAGTACTAAAATATGTCTAGATACATCTATATGAGAGTCATCTAATATGGAACGGAGGGAGTATTTGTAATGGAACACCTTCAGGAGCCTGAATCCATTGCTACAGACTGTCAGCTTTTCTTTGATCGGCTCTGCTATATATAGGACAAGATGGGCCAGAGAAGGCATGCCCATGAGGAGACGGAGACCCTCCTTATCAAATTCATGGACATATATGCATAGTTTCACGAGATCATTGAGGGAGGCCATTCCCTTGGGAACCATGTATGGGCAGATTGTAAGTTCTTGGAGATATGGATTGGTGCAGCATGGGTCCCCGAACAGACGCTGGCCTATCTCTCTATCATTTATCTCAAGAGAACGAAGGTTGCCCAACTTACTTACAGATGCCGCCAAAATTCCTGTTAATCTTTCTCGTGTTGTATAATCCTCCCGAGATTCTGATCCATAGATTACTATCTGCAGTTTTTGCAAGTTTTTTAGATACCCAAGCTCTTCGGCCAATCTCGTTGGGTTGTCGGTATTCCAGAAGTTTAACGTATCCAAGGATTCCAAGGCTTGCATACTCCCAAACTCGACGGCAGGCAACCTTATTGTATCTCTGACAAATAGGTGCACCAATTTCTGCAACCGCACCACAGATGATGGCAGTCTTATAACTGAATGACAGTCTCTCAAATCGAGAGTCTCCAAGTGTTGCAGCTTACCGATTTCCCCAGGAATCTCACTAATATCCCAAGAGGTAATTCGTAAATACCTCAACTGACGTAAACTTCCTATATTCTTTATATGTTTATTTTCCAACAAAAAAACACTAGCGAGATCCAACACCCGCAAAGCATGGAAGTCCACCAGACATGGTATCTGCTTACATGGCCTGAACGTAGTCAGTGAGCGAACATGTAACTTGTTTTCTGCAATTGCTCCTACAAGCCCATCGTCACTAAAGTGCAGGGACAACCGACGAATCTTGCTTGAAAAAGAACTGCAGATACGTCCATTTGAAACAGTGGCAAAATTCTCTTTATCCGATAAAAATATGATAAGGTCAAGCACCATATCATGGAACCGACAATATTCCACAGAACCATCTAACTCAATAAGTGGTTGGATCATATTTCTGTTAACAAGATCGTTGAAACAGTTATCTGCTACTTGGTCCAAACGTCCCCACTGTGTAGCAAGGAATCCTTCAGCCATCCATTTCAACTTTAGCTCTTCACAGTTGATTTTGTAGTCCTCTGGATATATACACAAGTACAACAAACAAGTCTTCAAGTAGTGTGGAAGATCCCAGTAACTAAGTAACAATATATCATGCATCTCTTTTAAGTTCCCATCATTTTCAAGCGAAGAACCAGTACCAATGGAATCTTGCAGCCTCTCCCATTCATCCTTGTTATGTGTTCTACTAGCAAGCAAACTTGCAAATGTAATTATAGCCAGTGGCAGACCTCCGCATTTTTTTAAGATTCTAATAGAAACTTCTTCCAGTTCGGCAGGACATGGATCATCTGAGCGGAAAATTCTCTTAAAAAACAATCTTCGAGAATCAACATCATCTAGAGATGGCATGCAGTGGCCTACAGATTATACCATAGCCCTTCACAAATCGCCTATAGTAGCCAGTCAGCCCTATGAAGATTCTTAATTGTGTGATGCTCTTGGGTAATGGCCACTCTTGAACAGATGCAATTTTCTGGGGGTCAGTGGCTACTCCTTGAGCAGAAATTATGTGGCCTATGTATTCTACTTGTTCAGCAGCGAATACACATTTGGATTTCTTGGCATATAACTTGTTTTCTCGTAGTTCCTTGAGGATGGTGTACAAGTGCTGGATATGCTCCTCTTTGGTTTTGCTGTATATGAGTATGTCGTCGAAGAAAACCAACATAAACTTCCTCATATATGCAGCGAACAATGTGTTCATTAGTGACTGGAATGTTGTCGGAGCATTTGTAAGTCCAAAGGGCATTACCAGGTACTCGAAGTGACCAAAATAGGTTCTGAATGCAGTCTTGTGGATGTCTTGCTGTTTCATTCGTATTTGGTGATACCCTGATCTGAGGTCCAACTTGGTGAAGAACCTTGATCCATTTAATTCATCGAGTAAATCTTCGATGACTGGAATTGGAAACTTGTCCTTAATGGTCTGCATGTTGAGCTTGCGAAAATCAATACAAAGTCGCCAAGTTCCATCTTTCTTCCTTACCAGGATGGCAGGGGATGCATACGGGCTTTTACTAGGTTGAATGACACAGGAGTCGAGCAATTTCTGGATTTGCTGCTCCATTTCATTCTTCTGTTTGTGGGGTACCCTGTAGGGCCTAACTCTTGGTGGTTCAGCCCCATCCTTTAAGGGAATTGCATGATCACAAGCTCTGGCTGGAGGTAATCCACTTGGTTCTTCAAAGATATCTTGGAATTCTTGCAGCAGTTTTTGAATCTCAGGGTCTGTGCTTTGTTGGTTCTCTGAGGGGGCAGATATTGGGAACAAGCACTAACCTGTAGCCCCTTTCTTTAGTGCTTTTGGCAACTTGGCTATGGACATCAATCTCACTCCTTTTATTAATGTTTCATCCTATAGAAATATTTTCTTTTTCCCTTGTAACTTGATCTTGAGTTTCCTGGTGACATAATCAAATTTAACTGGGTTGTGAGTTAGCATCCAATCTCCTCCCAACACTATGTCATACCCTTTGAGTGGTAACACTTTGAAAGAATTGTTGAAGGTGTGGCCTTGAATTGTATAATTGATATCTTGAACATGAGCCCCTGTTTGCAATTCTCCTCCTCCTGCCACTATTACTCTTTCCAATTCATTATTCACTGTGGTACACTTGATCTTGGTGGAGAACTTGAGATCTATAAAGGTATGTGTACTCCCTGTGTCCACTAGTGCTACTGCCTTTTTGCCACCAATGAGTACACTTAAAGTGAATCTGTTCTTTGAGCTCTCCGCTTTGACTGCATGGATTGAAATGTGCATAGGTTTTTCCTCTTATGTTTGAGAAGTATATGGAGGTTTTGCCACCAATGAGTACACTTAAAGTGAATGTGTTCTTTGAGCTCTCCGCTTTGACTGCATGGATTGAAATGTGCATAGGTTTTTCCTCTTATGTTTGAGAAGTATCTGGAGGTGTGTTGTTATCCTCATCTGATGGTGCATCATGGAATTGTTCTTCTTCTGGCTCAAGATGCTCATCAGTAGTCATCATGTTCAATGATTTATACTGCTGACAACGGTGACCAAAAACCACTTTTGACCACAGTATTTGCACTTCCCAGGCTCATTAAATTTGGCCTCTGGTCTATTCTTTGGCTTGTCTGCCTCTGACTTGTTGCCTGTTTGAGTTGTTGGTCTTGCTGAAAACTGTCCAGTAGTGTAATTTCTGGTGTTATTATGCGCAGCAGCAATTCTCCTGTTATGGCATTGTGCAATAGCAAGCATGCCCTTCTCCATATCTCGAGCATACTGTGCAGCTTCATAAAGTGAAGCTGGTTTAAGAGGTTTCATATAGTGTTTAATCTCTCCACGAAGGCCATTGATGTAGCACTTGATGTAATAAGCTTCTTTAACCTCTGGATTTTCCTTCCGATAATTTGCCATTTTCTCCTCAAACAGGTCAGTGTACTCGGCTACTGTATGATAAGTTTGTCGAATGGCATTGAATTCTTCGACCGCTTCGTAGGAGCTAGTGCCAGAGAATCTTTGCACCACTAGTGTGGAAAAAATTGTTCCCATGTCAAATTTTCTTCCAATACCCCCGAATTCCTGAGCCAAACATCTGCCCTGCCAGTGATATACATTTGGGCAAAATCAAATTTCGCATCTTCTGGTACATACACCATGGAGAAATACTTGTCAGTCATTCTCAGCCACTCCTCTGGACTGCCCCCATCAAATCTTGGAAAGTCCATTTTTGGTGCCTTGGCGATTGATTTAAAAAATTGAGCGTCTCTATCATTCTCCTGTGGTCTGTCACCTCTATAATTTCCCCTGTCTGGTGGTTCCCCTTGCCTTGTTTCTGTTTGCTGTCGGTGTGCTGCACCATTGTTAGCATGTGGTTGCTGCTGGATGTTGGTGCATGAGTTGTATCCCTGTGTCTGCCCATATGGATCATGTTGCAGCTGGTACTGATTATTGGTTGGCTGAGGTTGTGGGTACTGATTCCACTGAGGATAAACATCCTGGTACTGTGGGTAGTATGGTTGGTTTGGTGCTGGAATGGTATGTAGTATGGTGGTGGAACAGGGTTTGTGTTGTAGTAACACGGTTGGTTGTCAGGAAGTCGCTGCTGCAGAACCCCTGGTTCATCATAATAGACTTGCTGCTTATCATAAGGATGGCGTTGCTCCTGAGTATTGTCATACCTTGGTGGTTCTGTGTCAGTACGGCGTCGCCAATGAGGTGGTCCTTCGTGCCAAGATGTTTCGGCTGATTTCTCCTTGTTTGCTTCTCCCCTCTCCTTGTCACAACGCTGCTTTTCCTGCAGTTCCATGTCCTTGAGATGCTGTTCAGGATTTGGAGTAGGTGCGCGATCTCTGCTCGCCAGTAGAAGCGCTTCGAGCCTAGAGAATTGGTCGCTCAAGGAGGCAACATGCTGTTGCACACCGTCCACCTTGCTACCAATTTCTTCAATTCGTGTGTTGACATGCTCGATGTCCAGCTTGAGGGCAGCAAGTTCCTGCGCCTCGGCGTTGTCAGCGGACGCCTTCGATTTCCCCATCTGAATCCACACTCAAGCTCCGGAATTTCACCAAGGGAACTTGTCCCCGAACCCTTGCCTTATGTGGATTCCTGCCGCCACCAGCGATCCTCGCCTACCAAGTGGCACACGAATCGAGTACTGTCACGGGAATTTCACTACCGGAGGAGATGATCCCCAGCAACCCTGACGTACGCTCGATTTATGCCCGAATTTCCGCCGCAGCCAAGTCGCCTCCGTCGACACCGTCACAAGGGACGTCACCGCCGCCTGCGCCTCCGTCAACTAGCACCCCGCCGCCGCGAAAAGGGAAGGGAGTGTGGGATTTTACGAGAGACCCCAACCACCGTCCCTGCTCCAATTCGGTCCGCCTCCTGGATTTTGATCCGGTCTGCTTGTTCCTCTCTATTTCGTGGAAGGGGAAAAAATTTGGCCAAGAATTCTCTCGCTCTGATACCAATTTGACAGATCCCAGTGGGGATCCAACACGAATCTGCTCCCGATCAGTGGAGACCTCTCGATCAACAGAGGAATTTCTACGATAGCTAAAACTGAAAGGGAAAGCTAGGGTTAAACTTGGATTTATTTCATCGATGGCCCTGTCGTCCCCGTGGGGTGGCTTAAGTAGCGAGCCGGGTTTTCCTTATCACAGTCAGGCGGAAAATAAAAGAGAGTACAATAATGAATAACAACTAAGCCTAGCTGGACTTCCTTGGCACCGTTGATGTGGAGGATGGACTGGGACCGTTAGATTAACTTGACCAAGCGAAACGGTAAGCAGTTTCTTATCTGAAGAATTACCAAGTCTGACATAGGAGCACGAGGAGGCCAAGGCGGAGCTGAGGGTGGTCTTCGATTCGTCGGGGTAGGCTGAAGACGACGGTGCGCGGCGGCGGCCGGCGGGACAGAAGGTTAGGGTTTGGTTCTTCGGTGCGTAGAGAGGGACAGAGAGAGAGAGGCTGAGTTGAGGAGGAGGTAGAGGCGTGCGGGATGGCTCTCCTCGCCCTTATCCTCGCAGAGGGGCAAGTAGGAGGTGGCGGGGGCGGCGTCGGCGGGAAGGACACGCAGCTGCTCCTTATGTCAAAGGAAGAAGAAAACAATTTTTGCACAACACCCCCTGGAATGTTGAGAATTTGCAAAAGAGTCCTTTTCTGCCCCAAAACGGCAATAAAATTTGAATGTTTGAGGGACTAAATAAACTCAGAAAAATAGACCAAAATATTTTTTGGAATCCTTATAAAAATTACAACCTCACCATATGTAGCTTTCGTGAAATTGAAATAGTTTTGAATTGAAAATTTTGAAAACCACATTCAGTAGTATTTGTGGAATTTTCTCAATTTCCATTTAAATTCAAGATTTAAATTGGTTCAAACTTGTTTCATGCATGAATGAGATGAACACAACACCACACACCCTAATGTTAGCAAAATTGGGATGTTACAAATCTACCCCCCTTGCAAGAATCTCGTCCCGAGATTCCTGAAGGAGAAAGAAAGAAGGAACACCAGTTTTGAACGGTCTTCTCGAACCTTACGGTTCTTTTCTCGAAGAGGTTGATCCGTAGCGTCGTGAAGTGTTGAACGGATACACCTTAGGTAAGAGGGAAGACTCTGAAAAGGTTTGATCTTCACGAAGATCGAGTATCTCATGGATAACTCATGATAGTGATGTTCATAAAGAACCGTTGAGTTAGCGTGCATGAAACACATCAAGATAACGGAGGAAATAGGAGAAGGTTTCAAGTTTGTGGACGATTGGTCTTGAAAGGATTTAGAACGTGAGCTTTGCACAAGACTTTAAATCCCTTTGGGAAAGAAAGGTTCGACAACTTATGACCTCGAAGTTTCTTCGAAGTAGAATACCAAGATGGAAAGGATGATCTTGGATATCACAATGTAATATCCGTAGACGAGGGAGAACACGAGAAAACATTGTAATCGTGCGTGAGAGAGAGTTTGATACATGATCATGTTCACTCTTCGGAGTGGACACTGAAGATGAAGGAACTTCCAACCATTCCATAACAGTTGTCAAACCCTTTGTCAAGGATCGGGATGTTACTTCAAAGTAGAAGATGAGTAACCAAAGGATGTTGGAACATCGTAGTTAGGGATGAATTCTTGGTCACATCATAAGGATGGGCAACCAATGGGGATGGAAACATCAGGAGAAATGAGGAATCTCTTTCCTATTGTGGTTTAGACGTAGCAATACATCTATCACATGGCTAAAACCCCATGGCTGAAGTGACCGACAGATTCACACAATGTGTGAGTTGAACCGAACTTCAGGTACCATCAACTTAAAAGAAGGAACTAATCAATGGTGGTTACAAAACACTACGAGATGGTTCTCATGATGAACTTGTTTTCATGAGAACAAAGATTTTGGAGGTTCAGAAGAGAGATATTGGAAAAAAGAAAAAAATCAACTTCCAAGTTATCCTGGATGTTATGGATACCAATAGAAAGCTCATGACAAGCCTTCTATAGGTCATCAAGTGAATGTAGAACTCCGGTTCGGAAGAACGGGAAGGAAAAATTGTTAGAATGAGCCACACAATCACTCTCACTGAGAGTGGTTGTTCTTACGGATTCAAAGAGATATGACATTAGGCCTTCCGGCTAATTGTGTCAACCACAACATCAATCATGCCGGATTTTGTAAAGGACCTAAGTCAATACCCTTGAGGAAACACCAACCATCGTTGTTGCTTGAGATTCAGCTCTCGTTAGTGGGTTGATAGCTCAGACTCGGTATGTTTGATCGAAGAGGTTGCACCGGTTACTAATGAGATGCATATACTAGATTCTCAAGATATAGACTACATTGTCAAGCTCAGAAAGGATGAGCAAGATTGCGAAACTCATGTATTAGCAACTTGTGAAAGAAGGTTGCACCTGCATTGTTTACTTGCAATGAACCACATCAGAGTCCTCGTTGGGAAGATGATTACAAAGATAACGAAGTTCTTAAACTTCTTCTCTTTTACGAATGATCAGTCAGTGGCTGGGTGTGGATGCGAACTTAATCAAGGAGTGGAGGTAACATCCTACCACCTCAAGAATAGTCCACCCATACATGACCGACTTGGGATTATTCCCGAAGGAACAAGAAGACTTTACTCAGATCCACGGCGACAAATTTCACCAAAAGCACATGGACCGGGGTAAGCTACTTCGAACATTTAGAACCAAACTTCGCGATGACACAAGGATGGTTCTCAAAATTTTACAACATTAGTGCCAATTGTTCAACATGAACCTCTTGCAACTTGGATAAGTAGGAATGTCATCGATGGGTTCAACAACACCCTTATCAAACACTCCAAGGAGAAGGTTCATATGATCTATGATCAAGGCAAAGTATTGGTCAGACTAAAGGACATGAAGGTGTACTTAGGTGGAACACCATGAGTGAAAACACCATCAGGATAGTCCTTGGATCTTTTCTCGATTTGATGATAGCCCAAATCAAATCAAGAGGTAGAGTGATAGCATTTACTAAAAGGAGATACTATCATGCTTCAACACAAAGGAAACTAGACATCCCATAACGAAGGATCGAGTTAGGATGAGCTTTTGTCTTTCAACTCTCCAAGTTGTTGTTTAAGCTCAACCAACTAGTCCAGGGTGCACAGCATAGTTTCTTGGAGAAAGGAGCAATTCAAATTACCCATTGTTTAGACATCACGGTCAGGCAACCACGTGGTGATACTTCTGGAAAGACAACCAGAATTTCACAACCTACCGGTATGTCTCAGAGTTCGAAAGGAATCTTGCTTTTAAGGCGAAGATGTGGTCTTGAGAGCTTCGGTATGAACCTAACTCTCTGACCAAAAATCTGCACCAGAATGAACGGATTTGGTAACACTGTCGGATATATACCGATTAGGGGTATATCAGATGGTAGTCAAAGTGCCGGATTACCAGGGTGGCCCAAGTGGTAGTGGGCTACGGTCCATTGGGCGGCCCAGTACGCTGACGCGCAGAAGCCGGATTCTAGAAGAACCCGGATCACGGCCCACGTGATCTGGCTTGGGGTAGAAGGCGGTTTCCTTACTTTCCAAGTTAATAGTTACCGTAGTCTTCTAGGTTTCTTACTCTGTATGCCCTAACCCGGCTATTATATAAAGCCGGACAGGAGATATGATAGATGGACAAGAAGCTACAGGCTAACTCGCCGAGAAGTTGATCCTCAGCGAATAGCTAAACAGAACCTCACGTTGTACTTGTATACACAGGCTTTAGCCCTGATTAATGAGATTGCAGGAGTAGGAACGCCGCATTACTGCGACGTGCCAAACCTGGGTAAACCCTGTGTTTTTGTCCTTCGCGCAACCACGTCTCCCCTCGTCGCTACCCGTAGTCTCATGGCACCCCGGCCTATGAAAACTATTACGATGTCTCGACAGTTGGCGCCCACCGTGGGGCAAACGACGTTAGGCGTTAAGTTTCGATCTGGGATACTCGGCGGAATCGGCAGTTCCATAACTGTCGGAAGCCTGGAGTTCGACGACGATGTTGGCCGCTTCCTCGACAATGGATCTTACATACCGGCGCAAAATCATCTAGTAAGTGCCTGCGTGTTACCGATCGGATCTGCAAATATCTTTATCGGACTAACTGCAGAGGCCATGGGGTTTTGCGGTGGAAGAATTTTTTTCCCACCCACCCTATACCCAGTCGAAGATGACTATGATACCGGATTTTGCTCAGATCGCCGACACAAAAGTGACACACACTTCATCGGTATGGTGCAATCTGAGGTCGCCAAAAACACGGATGACGAAAATCCCGTGCAGGAGGCAGAAAGCAGCAAACCCACTACAGAGATGGAAGATCTGACATCCGTCAATATGACGATGAACTCGGAAGCTGACTCTGTGCTAGCCGCCATTGAGGTGAGATTTGAGTCAGAAACCGGATCGGACGATTTCGATTCCGAAGATGAAGATGAGGACACCTTCAAAAGAAAGGTAAAATCTCTTCAAGAGGGATTCCATGAAGTACTGATGGCAAAACCGGCTGAAAACACGGATGTCGGCAGTCAGGAAAGCCCTAAAACTCCTCCGCCAGAGGAAGAGAGAGAAGACGGAGAAACTTCTCCGATATTTCCCAACATCAAAGAATTGACAGAGGATAAACCTGCCAAAAAACCTCCCTCTTCCAAGAAAAAGCACAAGGCCGCTAAAAACCTCCAATACAAACTCTCGAAGAAAAAATCGGCTGATCCAGCTGATGAAAGCCCGGAAGTAGGAGATGCAAGCGGAATAAAGCCCGCGGAGAAGAAAGCCAAGGAAATCCTTGTTCTGCCAATGACAGAACAAGAAGAACATGATCTTTTACAAACACCAGTGGCATTAAATGAACCCCCTGAAGTGCTAGAAGCCAATAGACGAGCTCTCCAAAGGCAACAACAACATCTACTCAGATCTCGGGAACACCTCCAAAAAACCAAGGATGACATCAAGCTCATGAAGGAAGAAATCGAGGAGTACGAGAAAAAGAATAGATCTGCCAAAAAACCTACAAGGTTACCCGGAATCGTAAGACCGGAAGTACTCACTACTAGAGATTTGCTTATAGCAGTATATCCTACCACAGGCGAACAAGAAAGCCTGTGCGCCTGGGTTAATTAGCGCAGGCGAAGCGCCAGCAGGTGCGCCTCGGGTAGGACTGTTACCCCAGGCGAACAGAAACCGGAAGCGCCTGGGGTAAAGTGTGGCAGGGCCAACCACGGGCGACCCTGGCACGCTTCCTTTACCGCAGGCGAATAGATTCCCAGTTCGCCTGCGGTATAACAGATACCACAGGCGAGTAAGCAACGAAGCGCCTGGGGTAAAAAGTGGACTGGGGTAGCTCCCTTTAGCGCAGGCGCACAGGTTCGTTGCTCGCCTGGGATAAAGAATAGCCTGGGGTAGCACCACTTAGCGCAGGCGCATCTAATACCATATTCGCCTGGGGTAATATTTGTCCCCAATATAAGTGCGGCCAGCCACCCACCACCACCCCTATCCACCCCACTCACTCACTCACTAGTCCAAACTCGAGCCATTAGTGCTCCTAGCTCAATCCCCCACACCCCTCCACTATTTTTTAGCTAATTTAACCAATCATGTTTGTTATATTTTAGCTAGTATGCTACCCCACTTTCCCTCTTCCAAATCTCTCCACTAGATCTACTAACCGGACACTAGATCTCACCACAAATGCACCACTAGCTACTTCTAGATCTATCACTCTCTTATCGGTCGTCTCTTCGGTGATCTTCGACGTCGTCATCGCGTCTATATATTTTGCATTGTGTGTCATCTTAATAGGTGCGTGGGATTGGTCGGTGGATGAGAATTCGTTCTCTTTTTCATTTTATTGTGTTGCCATGAGGATGAGTTGCCAATGTTTTGCCGAAATGTTGATTCATTTCCTTTTCGGCAAATTTCTGGCGCTCCGCGTTACACCTTTTGTAGGAAGGTCATGCCGAATTTTTCCGTGAAAACCGGATCTAGTTAACGAAACCTCTCTCTCTTGCATTTTGTAGCAATGGTCATTGCGATGAGGACAAGCGTGGTGCATAGGTACGTGCGACGCGCGACGGCCGAGATGCATCGAAACAACCGCACCGAGATAGAGTGTCCGTGTCGGAAATGCAAGCTGGGGTCTTTGTTCAAACCAGATTCTGGTAATGTGGAGAAGCACTTGCTCAGGTATAGTTTCATGGAGGGCCACACTAAGTGGATGGATGACGATGAAGACGATGATAACGTCGAGACCAATTGGGCGGCGACATGTGAAGATGATCAGGAGGAGTCTGAACATGGCAATGGAGAGGACGAAGAGGCGGCTGTCCACGAAGACGACTATAATGAAGAAGAAGGGAGTCATGGTGATCAGCAACATGCAGACGAGGACATGAACACTCCTCTAACTTCAGTCGTGCGGGACCCTCATGTTCAAGATCTTCTTCTCAAGAACACGTCGACCGACGCCAGACGTAAATCTAAGATCACGCAACTAGAGATAGACTCTGCAACTCCGTTGTATGACACAAGTCGCGGGGCGGAGGAGTCACGCTTGAGAGTAGCTCTGGATCTTCTTGAGATGAAGGCAAAACACGGATGGACCGACACAAGCATGGACGATCTTCTGCGATACCTGAAGACGCACTTACCTGAAGGGAACACATGTGCTAGTAGTCTACAGGAGGCCAAGAAAATCGTGTGCCCCCTCGATTTACCGCACACAAAATACCACGCTTGCGTCCGTGACTGCATAATTTACCGTAACGAGCACGCGGACCAGATCAAATGTCCGGTGTGCGGTGTTGATCGTTACAAGAGGGGGACGAAGAAAGCTCCTAGGAAAGTTGTGTGGTACTTTCCACTCATTCCCCGTCTGCAGCGGTACTTCGTGGACCCCAAGGAAGCAAAGCTCATGCGCTGGCACGAGGACAGAAAGAAGGCGGTGCTGAGCGATCCAGAACGTGTTGAAAAACCAGTGCTAACACACCCTTCGGATGCACGTCAGTGGAAAGCGTTAGACGCATTCGATGAGGAATTCAGGAACGACCCAAGGAACATCAGGCTTGGTGCGAGCACCGACGGTCTCAATCCGTTTGGCAATCAGAGCAGCAAACATAGCACATGGCCCGTGTTTGTATGGATGTACAACCTCCCCCCGTGGTTGTGTCTGAAGAGGAAGTACATACACATGAGTATGCTGATTTAAGGGCCGACCCAGCCAGGGAGCGATATCAACCTGTATCTCGAGTTATTGAAGGAGGAGCTAGACACGTTGTGGGAGGAAGGGGTGGAAACATGGGACGCCTTCAAAGAAGAAACTTTTCGTATGAGAGCCGCACTGATCACGACGGTGCAGGACTATCTCGGATACGGATATATTGCGTGTCAGGTGTGCCATGGACACAAGGCTTGTGTCAGGTGCATGGAATTTACCCCGTTTCTACAGCTACACAAGGATCCCGGATCTTCTAAAACCGTATGAGGCATCGAATGTGGCTACCACTGAACGACCCGTGGAGAAAGCGCGGAGACCTTTCAACGGTAAAGATGAGCTCGATCTACCTCCACGCAAGAGAAGAGGAGAAGAGATCGATACTCTATTGAAGAATTGGAAAACGTGTCCTCCGTCGGGAAAGGTACAAAAGCGGAAGCGAGGAGAGAAAAAGTGTCCTCCGCCAGAAGGACCGCTCTTGGGGGTATGGAAAAGGAGGTCCGTGTTTTGGGACTTGCGGTACTGGCCAATCCTCGGAGTGCCTCACTGCCTTGATGTCATGCATATCACGAAGAATGTGTGTGAGAGCTTGCTTGGCACCCTGTTCAACATGCCAGATAGGACCAAAGACGGGCCAAAATCAAGATACGACCTGATGGCCCTGAATATCAGGAGCGAGCTTCACTTACCGCCTTCTACGCGTGAACAGACGGAGGAGGACGAGGATGGGGTGGAGGAGATGGACGACCGCAAGCGGAAAACGGCTAAGAAACACCAAAAACCGCCTGAAACCCTCTTGCTTCACTCTAAGCCCCGACGAGCTCGCGCAAATATTCACATGCCTCCTCGGAGTGAAATTTCCCTTAGGTTACGCGGGGCTGATAAGCAGATACCTAGACGCGGAGAAAAAAATCTTCAGCGGGATGAAGTCTCATGACTGTCACGTGATGATGACGCAGATACTTCCGGTTGCAATCAGAGGGATAATGGAACCGCACGTCCGTCAAACGCTCACTGGCCTTTGTAACTTTTTCGATGTCATCACTCGGAAGTCGATAAGCGTGAAGAAACTCGGAAGGCTGCAGGAAGAGATCGTCACCATCCTATGCGAGCTTGATGTATTTCCCACCTGCCTTCTTTGATATTATGGTACATCTCTTGGTCCATATCGTGGACGATATCACCAATCTTGGGCCGGCATTCTTGCACAACATGATGGCGTTAGAAAGAATGAACGGGATCATCAAATCATTCGTTCGTAATAGGGCACACCCGGATGGAAGCATTGTCCAGGGATTTCTCACCGAAGAATGCATCTCTTTCTGCAAGAATTTCCTAGGCGATGAGAAGCCAGCTGTTGGTTTGCCCGCGAACAAGCACCTTGACAGGTTCATGGGGTAGTCCACAACACTGGCAAAAGGGTAATGGACGCGGACTCCTGTGGTCGGAGAGCCGACTTTGAAAGGGCCCACCTAGTAGTGTTACAACACATCGACGATGTCGACCCTTGGATAGAAGAGCACAAAACCGCGATAAAAAACAGTGCTCGCAGGCCGATGACGGAAGATGAGATATTTAGAGCACACAACTCCTCTTTCGCGACATGGTTCAAGAAGCAGATTGATGCCGATCCCCCCGCCAATGACATGTGAGAAAGATAAAATTGTATTGGCCTTGTCATATGGCCCCGCGCCCAATCTGATGACTTATCAAGCATACGACATCAATGGGTACACATTCTACACGGAGGAAAGAGACAAAAGTAGCGACTATCAAAACTCGTCTATAACGATGGAATCTTACACGGCGAAGAGGTTAGAAGATACTACGGAAAGATCGAGGAAATCTGGGAGCTTGACTACGTTGGGGTAAAGCTGCCGATGTTCCATGTCAGATGGGCTACAAACGTCACGAAAGAAGACGAATATTTCACCACTATGTCGATGTCTGAAGCCAACAAACCCAAGTCCAAGAACCCCACCGCGCAAAATGAGCCCTGGGTATTGGCTAAGCACGTGGAGCAATGCTTCTTCATAACCGACCCGACAAAGCCTAGTCGTGTTGTCGTAAGGAGAGGAAAAAGGGCCCTCGTCGGAATGGATGGAGTCGCCGATGAGAAGGACTTCGACGGCTTAGTCGGAGACCCGATGATGGAAGAACCCGGTGAAGACGATGCACCATACACCACAAGAAGAAGCAGGACCACACTACCTAGGGCAGGTCTTCCATTCACAAGAAGAAGTCACAATATGGCGGTCACGTATTCAACATCGACCAAGAAAGGCAAGACTAATATTGTGACGAAAGGTTGAGAGAGGGAAATACTCGCGATATAACATGCTAATAGCTATATGTACAATGTGTTTTTAGAGAGAAACACTTGCGGTATCTCGCTAAACCAATCTATTTACGCTCGATGCGACATTAATTTTTTTTTGCACATGTTAACTTTCATATGTATGTATTTTTTAAGTGAAAACCAACGTGGGGGAGCCACATATTATAGCATTCGTATTGCTCGATGTGTCCCAGGCCGCGGGGCAGTGTAATTTAGAAAATCTTAGCACAGGCGCATCATCGAGAAAATGCGCCTGGGGTAATCTTTATCACAGGCGCTTTTGACAGGACATGCGCCTGGGGTAATGCCATGTGGGACCGCGCAAACCAAAATCCTACGAAATTTAGCGCAGGCGCATTATCTACGAAACGCGCCTGCGGTGCCGCAGGCCTTTAGGACCGGTTTGTATCACAAACCGGTCCTAAAGGCCTGCGGCCATTTGTTGCGGGTAGGTAGGGGGCCCAGGGGACAGATCCTTTAGAACCGGTTGGTACGACAAACCGGTCCTGACAGGGGGATGCTAACCCGGTATGCCAAGCTCTGAGGAAATAACCCGGCCCGAAGGATGGCGTGCAGGATTCGACTAAGAATAAAGAAGCTTGTGGAGGCCCAAACTTGTGGGCTTAACGGCCCGGGTTATGGGCTATTGTAAAGGAAAGTTATGGTTAGTGCGCCGTGTTCATGTAGGATCCGGAATATGCCTTGCCGAATAAGTTAGGGGGTACGGGTGCTTTATAAACCGACCCTCAGGTATAGTTTTGCAGAGAGATCTAAGAACCCTAGCAATATCGTGTGATATCGAGTATCCAGTGTAAATCCTAATCGAGTTATTGTATCGAGAATAGAGATCCGGCGACTTCGATTGCCGGCTGTAAGATCAAGTTGTACCATGTCTTCTCTTGAGCTAAACCCTCTCCCGAACGCCTGTGTCGACTTGCCCCAAGATCAGTTACCCCTGGTAACATCTGCCGTGATTATCCCACGACAGTTGGCGCCCACCGTGGGGCCTGCGTCCAAAGGTGTTTACATCACGGGAGAAGCTCGGAAGGGCATGGAGAATCTTGTCATTGGCGAAATCTACATCGACCACGAAGAAGAAAAGTTGGAGGACGATTCCGGCTGGGGGCCAGAATCGGATCACCTCGAGTCCGGATTTATATTGACGATCGGCCGGATCAACATCTTCGTCGACACGGTACGAACGACTAACTTAAAAGGACAATATCATGTGCATACTACAGGAACTTCTAGCAGGAACAAAGAGACATCAAAGCAAGCGGCAAATTCGGTTTCATCAGCCGCGCCGGGATATCTTAGATGGGCAGAACAAGAGATAACGTGGAGCAGAAGAGATCATCCAGAAAAAGTGGAGCGTCCAGGAGTCTTGGCGTTGGTGGTTGCTCCACAGGTTAATGGTTACGAGCTGAAGAAGGTCCTGATGGACGGTGGAAGTAGCATCAACATCCTTTATTGGGAGACCTTCTTACGGATGAGTCTCAAAGAGTCCCAGCTGCAGAAAAGTTCGACAATCTTTCACGGGATCGTACCGGGTCACTCGGCGAGCCCCGAGGGAAGGATCACCTTGGAAGTTGCTTTTGGGAGTCGACGGATAATTATCGAGTGGAGTGGCTCACGTTCGAGGTGGTCAAGTTGCGCAGTCCTTACCACGCGCTGTTGGGGAGGCCGGCTTACGCCCAATTCATGGCTAGGCCGTGCTACGTGTATTTGCAGCTGAAAATCCCGGGTCCTAAACGGACCATCACTATACATGGGAACCGGGATATAGCGGCCGAGTGCGACGAAGGATTCAGTCATGGCCGAGCAGGCATGCAGGAAGGAAGAGCTCGAATATTACCGGTCTCAAGTAAATCCGGACGATAGAACAGCCTTGAAAAAGCCGAATACTGAGGATGAGAGAGCAAAATTCAAGGCAGCGCAAGACACCAAGAAGATAGATTTTGTCGAAGGGGATTCTACTAAGCAGTTTACCATAGGGTCTAACCTGGGAAAAGAGCAGGAGGGAGCGCTCGTGGAGTTCATTCGCTCGAATGCAGATGTGTTTGCCTGGACACCTAGCGACATGCCGGGTATCCCTACAGAATTGGCTGAGCACAGTTTGCATGTGGATCCCAAGTCCAGGCCCGTGAAACAAGGTTTGAGGAAAATGAATGAGGAAAGAAGGAAAGCTATAGGCGAAGAGATCGCTCGGCTATTGGCAGCCGGCTTTATATGGAAGTATTTCACCCGGATTGGTTGGCTAACCCGGTTCTGGTGATGAAAAAGACCAACGAGTGGAGGATGTGCATTGACTTCACTAGTCTCAACAAGCATTGCCCAAAGGATCCGTTCGCGCTCCCAAGGATAGATCAGATTATAGACGCAGTAGCTGGAAGCGATCTGTTATGCTTCCTGGATGCATATTCCGGGTATCATCAGATTAAGCTCAAAAGGGAGGATTGGGAGAAAACATCATTCATAACCCCGTTTGGGGCCTTTTGTTATAAAACTATGACGTTTGGGTTGAAGAACGCTGGCGCAACTTATCAACGGTGTATTCAAAAGTGCTTTGAGGACCAAATCGGACGTAACGTCCATGCTTATGTGGATGACGTGGTCATCAAGACTAGGAAGGCGGAGACATTTATCGATGATCTAAAGGAGACATTCAAAAACCTGAGGAGGTACCAGATGAAGCTTAATCCAACGAAGTGCGTGTTCGGAGTTCCGGCTGGGAAATTACTCGGCTTCATAGTTTCCGAGAGAGGAATTGAGGCAAATCCAGAGTTTGAAAAAGCCGGAAAACTTGAAGCATGTTCAAAAGCTCACGGGCTGTGTAGCAGCCTTGAGCCGATTCATATCTAGACTCGGAGAAAAAGCAATACCCTTGTATCGGCTCTTGCGGAAATCGGATAAATTCGTATGGGACGAAGAGGCAGATGAAGCGTTTGAAGCACTAAAGAAGCAATTATCTGAAGCACCAGTACTAGCGGCGCCGGGTCCTAAAGAGCCTATGTTGCTATACGTGGCAGCTGGCCCCCGAGCCGTTAGCGCAGTGGTTGTCGTGGAACGCAAAGAGGACGGGAAAGGTTACCCGGTTCAGAGGCCGGTTTATTACGTCAGTGAGGTATTATCAGAAGCAAAGCAGCGCTATCCGCATTGGCAAAAGTTGGTATTCGGGGTCTTTATGGCTAGCCGGAAGTTGAAGCCGTATTTCCAAGAGCATCCGATAACAGTGGTTAGTTCAATACCAATGTCGGATATCATCAGAAACTCGGACGCGACGGGAAGAATAGCCAAATGGGCGATAGAGATGGGGGATTATCATATCAACTACGAACCCAGGTCAGCAATCAAGTCTCAAGCTTTAGTTGATTTCGTTAACGACTGGACACATACAGGCATGGCTGCAACGGTTCCAAGTTCCGAGTCATGGATCATGCACTTCGACGGATCAAAGCAGTACGAGGGATCAGGAGCTGGGGTGGTGCTAACATCACCCAAAGGGGACAAATTGAGTTACGTGCTACAAATTCACTTCGACTGTTCCAACAACGTGGCCGAGTATGAGGCCCTATTGCATGGCTTAAAGGTAGCCAAAGAGATGAACATCAAGAGGATACGGTGCTTCGGAGATTCGGACCTTGTGGTACAGCAGGTGTCAGGAACGTGGGATAGAAAGGACGCAACTATGGCGGCATACCGCAGGGAAGTTGATAGGGTAGCAGGATGTTTTTCCGGTATGAGGTGGAGCATATAGACAGAAGAAAGAACGAGGCAGCCGACGCCCTCGCCAGACTCGGCTCGCGCAGAGAGCCGGTTCCACCTAACGTTTTCCTGGACGAATTATGGCGACCATCAGTTAAAATCGAGTCAGAGGAGGAATTGGCAAATCAAGACTCGGATTCAGGGCTCGTAGCCACTGTACGTACTATTCCCGAGTGGACAGAACCGTTTTTGGCCTACCTATCACGAGGCGAGTTACCACAACAGGAGGTATTAGCAAGGCAAATTTTGAGGCGAGCAAAGGGGTACTCTATCATTAATGGGGAATTGTACAAAAGAAGTGCAGCAGTAGTCTTTTTGCGCTGCGTAGCGCCGGAAGAAGGCAGACAGATTCTCAAGGAAATCCATGAAGGCGACTGTGGACATCATGCGTCCACAAGGTCTCTTGTGGCTAAAGCTTATCGACACGGGTTTTTCTGGCTCACGGCCCTAACGGATGCGGAGCGATTGGTAGCAAGGTGTGACGGATGTCAAAGGTACGCTCGCCAAACCCATGTGCCGGCTATGGAGTTGCGGACTATCCCGTTAAACTTGGCCGTTTGCCGTCTAGGGTATGGACATGGTTGGCCCTTCCATATGTCACCATGCAAGAAAACACATCTTTTGGTGGCCATTGATAAGTTTACCAAGTGGGTTGAGGTTATGCCAGTTACTAATTGCGAAGCAGCTACAGCAGTCAAGTTCCTGAAAAGGATTATCTACCGGTTTGGGTACCCCCACAGCATAATTACCGACAATGGAACCAACATGTCCCTTGGTGAGATGGAGAAGTTTTGTGGCAACAATGGAATCCGGCTCGATGTGGCATCGGTGGCTCATCCCCAGGCCAATGGACAAGTGGAGAGGGCAAACCAAGAATTGCTTCGCGGATTAAAACCACGATTGCGAGTTCCCTGTGTCAGGGCCGCTGGTGCATGGGTCGAGGAACTTCCTTCTGTGGTTTGGGGTATCAACACTACACCTAACAGATCCACTCAGATGACACCCTTCTTCATGGTCTATGGTGCGGAAGCAGTGTTACCAAGTGATATTATTCACGATTCGCCTAGAGTATCAGCTTACGTCGAAGTAGAGAACGAAAAAACCCGGCAGGACGCCGTAGATATGTTAGAAGAGCAAAGAGAACAAGCCCTGGAAAGATCAGCCATATATCAGCAAGATCTACGGAGGTATCATAGCCGGCGTGTGAAGACCCGGGTATTCCAGGAAGGAGACTTGGTTCTGCGTCTGGTACAGTCAAACGAAGGAAAACACAAATTATCACCACCATGGGAAGGACCATTTATCATAAGCCGGAGCCTACATAACGGATCATATTATTTGATAGATGCAAGGGAAGAGTCGGCTACAGTCAATGACACCGCACACACAACTTCATCTATGCAAGAAAAAGATAGACCATGGAACGTGGCTCAGCTGCGTCCGTATTATACTTAGTAAAGACTATATTGGCAAATGGAATTGCACGATGTAATAGGCAGCAGGTTTTCTGACGTACTCTTTTCCTATCCAGGGCACCTTTGGGGACTGGACGGGTTTTTAATGAGGCGGCTTGCTGACCTACATTTTTCATATCAAGTAAGAGATGGTTATCAAGAAAAGAGATGGTTGTTATCAGTTTTTCATATCAAGTAAAGAGATGGATATCAAGAAAAGAGATGGTTGTTATCAGGTTATGTATTCTCAGTACGACGCGTATATCTAGGTCTTGGGGGCTGGTCGCTTAAATAGCACAGTTACAAACTCAAAGACCCGGCCATGATGCCTATGAGTTATAAGGGCCGATTACTCGCAAACGAGTACGGCTACAATCTTATAACCGGACAAAGAAGTCCAAATTTCTTGGCTACTCTTACTTAAGCTCGATGTGACTCGCATTAAAGTGGCATGATTTGTTCGCTTACGATGGCAGTTAGTCATGAAACCCGACGGGAATTGGCTGGCTACGTCTTCGTATTGATGTAACAACATGGTATCCACGCGAAAGCCGGCTTACAGTACAAGACAGTCAAAAGGGTCATCTAAACCACAAGTTATGCAGAGTACAAGGCTGAATAGCTGGAAACTCAATGACTATTAAGCATAACTTCAAAACCGATGTGAAACAACTCATGGATCTTTGTGAAAATAGCAATAAGCATTTTGTCCCCTTTTCAAGATCAAGTGTCCTAGGCTCGGCAATCCGGGCCCGGTAGCTTGAAATCTTGAAAAGAACTGGCTTACTGGTATGGTTGCAAAAATCCAAATATCCGAGTCTTGTGGACTTGGGACTTCGAAGCAAAATCCGCTTGTCAATACCCATGAGACCCGGAATTGAGTTTTCACAAAAGGAGCAATAAATAAAACCAGATATCGAGAACAGATGAGCTTAAACTTAAAAAGGTCGGAACAGGCATCGAGTATATCAAGGCCTTAGTGTGCATTACAAAATACTGGTGAAAAAATATCAAAGGTGCACAGGCGCACCGCCTAAAAAATGACTGTTTCAAAAAGTATGTCGACCGACTGACGCTTAAGAAGAGGCATTGGAAACCATATATCACTCGGCGCCCATCTTGGCCTTACCCTTGCCATCATTGGTGGTAGCAGCAACACCCGGATCGGCGGCGCCAGCCCCTGCAGGGGGCGGAACGACTGATGTTGAGGCAGCAGGAGCAGAGCCGGCTTCAGCTTGTTTCTTGGCAGCCTCCGCCCTTATCGCAGCAGCCTCCTCCTTCCACCGAGCCAGCATGTCATACGGCTCAGGAAGATCCGACTTAATTACTTTATCGGCAGAATCATATGCTGGAACAAGTATGTTAACATCCAGTTCATCAGCAATTACGCTGGCCGGGTAACGGACCTCCTTCTGGACGGCCTGGAAATCCTTTACTGAAAACTTGGATCCGTCAAGCTTGAACTCTGGGAAGCCGCCCATAAGCTTCGCTAACTCGAGCTTGGGGAGATAAGCTTTTGCAAGTGCAAGCCCCCGGGTCACTCCAACCCGGCAAGATGAGCGCTTCCAGTGCCGAATCCACTCGGGAATAGTGGATAGGGCGTCCAACAGCCTCTTCAGGTCAACATGTCCTCTACCCGGACACCGTAACTCGTCAAGGATCCATCTGGTCCCGGCACATAGCTGCCGGATAGCACTCTTTATGGTTTTCAGCTTGGCAATGTCATCTTCATCCGGCATGGCTTCGTCCGGGCCTGAAGTAAAATGAAGATATAAGTCGGAAAACTTTTGCTGTTTGTCAAAAGGATAAAACCGGAGAAGGAAGCATACCAAGCAAAGAACGATAGGTGTCAGATATTTCGACGGAAAGGCTTGTCAGGTCATCTTCGGCTTGGTGAGCCCTTCTTCGGTACTTCTTCATTAATTGCCTATTCCTCATGGCTTCAGTCTCGGCTGCTTCACGTAAAGATATCTCCTTTTCAACGAGCTTGGCGGCGTCCGCAAGTTTCTCCTCGTATTGAGTCACGAAAGACTGCATGGATGTTAAAAAAGCATTAGTCAGGAAGTAGAGCACAGTTATCAGTCATTGGTATAATAAAAGTACCGAGCAAGTCATGAATGAACTCCCTCGGAACTTGGGGACTGGACAAAGGTACAAGCAACATTAATCGAACTTACCTCGTGTTTGGTTATTAAAGACCCCAAGATGTTTTCCTCGTTAGCCCTTAAGGCGCGCAGGGTTTCTAGCATCTGGGCAAAAGTTAACTCCTCGGAGCGAGTCCCGGAAGAGCCGGCAGCTTGATCATCTGGTAGGGGGGGTTCTCCTTGCATTTGGAGTGGAGACCCGGACAGTCTGAGTGTCCGGGTTGGGAGGGCTCATCCTTGTATCTAGAATTTCTATCTCTTCGTCTACCGGTTCCGATAAGGAAGGAGATCCGACGGTTTGGGAAAGTGGATTGTTCAGAGAGCCTTGTTCCCGGTTAGTGGCCGCATCACCACCAGTTGCGGCATCTGCGTCGTCAGTCGGCTTCTCCACCTGGAGGTTATCCGTTTCTGTGTTTTCCGGGTCACTGACGGTGACTTGAGCGCTGAAAGAAAGATGAAAAAAGGCAGTTATTAATGATGACGGCGGCTCGGATGAAAGTTCGCTAGATGCAAAAAGAAATAGTAAGGCAAAAACTTACCCGGCATTTACGGTGTAATCCGGTGGGAGCTCGCCACTGGAAGCAGACGAGGTATTCGCAGGAACCACTAGTGGAACCCGGAATTGCCCGGCACGTGGGTGGTTAGGAGAAGGGTGGCACTGAGGAGAGTTGGAAGAACGAGATGGAGGAGCACTGCCACGAGGGACCGAGGGGGCGGAGATGCCCGGGTTAAGTGGATCTTCACCTGGGGAGCTCCGAGTTACCCTGCGCTTGGCTGGGAAGGAATCCTTCAAGCATGATGAATTTGATAATTGATGGTTAAGTCGTCGCATGACGTCAAAGGAGTAAGGTTCAGAGGATAATGAGGAAAAAGGAACCTTGGACACTGTCCCCCTGCTTTTCCTCTTGGCCCCGACTGTTGCCTCTGGGTCAGACTCGGTTCTCTCCGGGTCGTCTTCATTGTTTCCACCCTCGTCCTCTAGCCCTGCGAACCGGGTGTGCATTCATTGGAAAAAAGACAGACGAGAGAGGAAAGTAATGCAAGTAAAAACGCAGATCCTGAGTGAATACCTTCACTATCGTCAGTCGCCTCGTCCTCCTCTTCCGGGTCTCTGGAGGGGGGGAGTGGTTCAACTCTCCAGAAAGGGTCATCAGCCTGAGGTAAAAAGATAAGATTAAAGGCTTAGAAGCAGTATCGAGTTGAAATGTGGAAACAAGCTATGAGCGCCGGGTATTACCGCTGGAGCTGGATTTTCCCGGGTAAACGGAGGTAACCCGGCGATGCCCTTTATCGCCTCCAGTTTCTCCGCCAAGAAGCCTTTGATAGTCTTTATAGTATCACCGGTCGCAAAGCTCTTGGTGGAGTAGCGGAGCGCGTCCGTGGTGTGCCCCGAATACTCGCACATCAATTTGGCGCGAATGGAATTAGGTTGGATTCGGAAATCGACCCAAGTTTTTATTAAATTGAGCCCTAGGAGGCCCTGGGCTGAGAGAATGGCTATCTTGGCTAGCGAAGGAAGGATTGCCTCCCTGTCTGAGTCTGATGCGAAGGCATTGAAAGACTCGGAGAGCTTGAGGGGGGCCTCTGAGTAACCCGGCAGCTTCTTTTCGCTGTCGGGGGGGTATCGTGGCAGTAAAAGAAGGATAGCTGCCAATGTTTAACGTGGGAGTGCAGGTTGAGGGTTGGCATCAAAGAATTCTTACGGCGTTGGATGGATACCCCGCCGCAAGTGAGAAGCGCTCCGTCGCCGCTTTCGCGGCACGGCTTGCACTGGAATAACTCAATGAAAAGAGTCAGACTCGGTGGCATGCACAAGTACGACTCAGATAGAACAATGAAGTGGGTAATGTTTAACATGGAGTTAGGCCCTATGTCGAACACCCGGAGTCCATAATGATCTAAGACCTCCCTAAAGAAAGGATGACCCGGAGGACGAAATCCCCGGGTCACGTGGTCAACGAAGCAGATTACCTCGTTTTCTTCGGGGGTGGGACGAGTCTCATTACCCGGGACCCTCCAGTGGATGTCTTTTTGGGAAGGGAGGGTTCCTAATTCGGCTAGCTCGTCCAGTTTGGCTTTGGTGGTTGTGGAACGCCCCCAGTTGGCAGATATGGTTTGGGTGGTCCTCGTCGGAGCCGGTTGTTTTCCTTGTCGCTTGGGAGCCATGGGGCCAGCCTGCAAAACACAAAGAGAAGAGGTGTGAAATAAGACCCGGGAATACTGAGACATCCGAGTATAAAGGTATCAAGAAGGTGCGAAGCCGAGGACTGTCCGGGTATTGAGCACACTTGTGAAATTGTTGGTCACTTACATAGGGAAAGGCATTCGGGGATGACGGATGGTTGCCCATATTTATATCGCAAATGAAATGGCTGGAAAAGGAGGGTTTTTCCGGGTGTTAATGCAATAAGCGGAAAATCGAGGAGGAACGGATCTAGATGGAAATGCTTGCGGATGATTTTAAGTAAAGCTGGTAATCAATAAGGGTTGGAGGATCATTTGTGACTATAGGGCAGATGATTAAAGGAGTTGGCAGGCCTCGAGTCGATCTAATTTGGTGCAATCGGACAAATGACTTGCGGGTTGACCTAGATCCGATCTTGGATAAATTGAAAGTTGTGAGGATTAATTGACTGGTTGCGAGGAGCTTACCGGGGAGATTGGAGTCTAATACGATGGCGACGGGCGGCGTGGCTCGAATGAGAGAAACGGAGGAGCAACGGTGACACTTGACGGTGGCGTAAGGCGACTCAAGGGCGGGCGCGGCCGCTGGTGATCTTGCGTTGGTAACAGGTGCGAGCTTCTCACGGTGGTGTTGCGAGGGTGTTGGGAGCAAGGAAGAAGAGGGGAAGTTGTGGCGTGGTGAGAGGCTTAGGGTTGCCCATTAAGTACTATTTATAAGGCAAGGGTGAGCCTATCTTAACGGCCGGTAGCCGGAAACCGCGGGGTAAAGGTTATCAGCGAAAGATCTTGCGCGATATGCGTCGAGTATTGGGCGAGGCATTGGGACAGAAGAAGAAAAGGATTTGCCCCGTAATGACGGGACTAATTATCGAGCATGAGATCTTGGCATTTTTGTTGTAGTCTGGACCTGGGAATTCGAACCTAAATGTCTGGAGGCCAAATCCGGGTTATCACATGGCCACCATGGAGTGAGGCCTAGCCGAATATCAAAACATCTTAACCCGGTCTTCATACGCCCGTATGATCGATATCTTTGCAGGCAATAGCAAGCGCTTCAAGGAGATCCATGAAGCCCAGGCTATTCTGGGGACTACTGACAGGGGGATGCTAACCCGGTATGCCAAGCTCTGAGGAAATAACCCGGCCCGAAGGATGGCGTGCAGGATTCGACTAAGAATAAAGAAGCTTGTGGAGGCCCAAACTTGTGGGCTTAACGGCCCGGGTTATGGGCTATTGTAAAGGAAAGTTATGGTTAGTGCGCCGTGTTCATGTAGGATCCGGAATATGCCTTGCCGAATAAGTTAGGGGGTACGGGTGCTTTATAAACCGACCCTCAGGTATAGTTTTGCAGAGAGATCTAAGAACCCTAGCAATATCGTGTGATATCGAGTATCCAGTGTAAATCCTAATCGAGTTATTGTATCGAGAATAGAGATCCGGCGACTTCGATTGCCGGCTGTAAGATCAAGTTGTACCATGTCTTCTCTTGAGCTAAACCCTCTCCCGAACGCCTGTGTCGACTTGCCCCAAGATCAGTTACCCCTGGTAACATCTGCCGTGATTATCCCACGACAGGTCCTAAACGCCATGAGGCCATTTGCGGCAGGGTGTGGGGCCCAGTGGACAGATCCTTTTCGAACCGGTTGGTACCACAAACCGGTCCTAAAGGCCATGAGGCCATTTGCGGCAGGGTGTGGGGCCCAGTGGACAGATCCTTTTCGAACCGGTTTGTATTAGAAACCGGTGCCAATGTGCTTAGCTCAATGCTTTATAGTATTCTAAGTGACCATATCTCACCCGCACCCGCACCCACACGAACCCACACGCCGCCGCCGTCGCCAGTGTCGAGAGGAGCAGAGCAGGTCGTCGCCCACTCCGTCGTCGCCCACTCCGTCGTCGTCGTCGTCGTTGATCCAGGTCAGGCGCCCCTCTCCCTCCCATCCCCCTCCATCCCAGCCCACTCCGGCCCTCCCGTCGTCGTTGTGGAGGATGTGCGCCTGCTTCTGGTGGCCGCGGTGCTCCCGTCGTCGTGGATCGATCCAGAGGAATGTGCATTATATCTCCAGGATTCAGTGCTCTTAGCGGATCTTTGTAGTGCATTTTTTTTAGACTAAAAGGGGCTGCCCCCCGATTTCATTGAAATCACGAACAGCAAAGTTTTAGCAGGTTCCTTACAAACGGCAAAAGTCGTAGAACAAAACACAGCACCACACACAGGTGGGCAAGCCGAAAGGCTAAGAATTGTGAATGTGAATTGACAGGTTTCACTAGTAAAAAGGAATGTGAATTGTGAGATTAAATAGGAGTAAAAACACGCACAATAACAACATTTCGTGTGTACTGCTGTCAATTGCCTTATTACACTACTAGAGTATTGTGAATTGTGAATTGTGAGATTAAATAAGAAAGTGTACTGTTGGAAGTATAACCTAATCTCTCCGACAGGTTCCATTTCGTTTGTACTGCTGTCAATTGCCTTATTATACTACTAGAGGTAGGTGCTGCCATTTGTCTTTGTTTTGTGATATCTATGCTCCTCTAACCTCTATGTGTACTTTCTTAATTTAATAGAACATGGCTTGCGGCGTATGTCGGTCCCGATGTGCCGAAGGACGATTCAGTGGGACTTCTTTTATGCTTCAGCTCCACGACGGTGACGTTGATTCGTTGGTAATTAACAATTCTTTTTATGTTAACTTGTTCTTTCGTTTTACTATCTAGCTTGAGACTTGTGTTTATTCTTTATATTTCTTTTTTAGATTCTTCCATGCAATATTCGCCAAGAGTTCAACCAGTTAGTTGTCAATAATGTGGACTTCAATGTTCACGGGACCACCTACAATCTTCGAGTGAAAAAAGAAAGAACGAAGACCTACTTCTGCGGGCAAGCATTGCAGGTTCTCATCGCCACGTACAATTTAAGCGGAAGTGATTACATTCACTTCTCAATGGAAGGACCACAACCTCGTATCAAAATTGTGTATATGGGCGGGATTGCGAGCGAGAATGCCGGGAGTGAGAGGATATTGGGAACACTGAGGATGATATGGACACTGAGGATGATATGGACGAGGAGGACCCATGGAAACATGTGGTGGTTGCTCAAAGAACGAATCTTAGCGAGATTGAGAAGGACCGTGTCCTTCAGAAACTTGCCGAGATAGATAGCTACATCGGTTTTCCTTTCGTGCATCGCATCACCAATACTAACGTCTCCAATGGACATGTCATGGTATGTTTCTTAACACTTTCTTATTCCTGTAGTTGCTTATGTTATAATGTGGCCGGTATGTGACTTTGTGCTTTTATTCTATCTTGGAATTGTTCTAGAAAATACCCATGGCGGTAGCGGACAGTGCTGGCATGGAGCCCGGTACCATTGGAGTACGCCGTGGAGATATCCGGACATGTCACAGCAGTTCCGATCACAGGGATAATGCTATGGTGTCGGGTCATCCTCAACTCTCAAGCATGGAGGCAGTTCCAATTCCGCAAGAGTTGGTATGGCGGTTGGACGAGCTATTCTGATCACCATGAGGAATAGTGACGTCCCCAACTTGGACATGATGATGGTCATCCACTACATCAGCCCGCTAGAGCTGTAGATGAAGAGTTTAATTAAATTAGAACAAATAATTATTTCCATCTCACTAGCTAACTCCTGGATTTATTAGTAGCATGGTTCTTTTCGAGACTATGTAATTTTGTTAAACTATGTGTTGATGATCGAAAATATTTATGTTCTAAAACTTAATTGTGTCATTTTGCTGTTATTCTGTCATTTTCCTGTAATTCTGTTATTTTGGTTTTTCTTTTATTTTTTGATACAGCAAAACCATACCCCAGGCGAACAGTACACAGTACCCCAGACGCATCTGTACCCAGGCGCACAGCTTGTTCGCCACGGTAAAGTTTTACCCCAGGCGCACAAGGTGTATTCGCCTGGGGTATGCGAACTTACCACAGGCGCATTGTGTTATCCGCCTGGGGTAAGCCATTACCGCTGGCGACGTGGTCCCAGGCGAACAGCAATTCGCCTGCGGTAGCCTAATTTGGTGCGCCTGCGGTAGCCTTTTCCCTAGTAGTGACTGCCGCCAAAAGAAAGGTTTCATAACCCATCTTGGCAAAAGCAGGTAAACGACAAGGATGCCAGAGGTGAACCAATATACAAAACCGCAACAGAAAACGCGGAAGCAGCGTTCGCCATCCTCAACAATGACATGTACTCCAACGGTGAAAAACTCCAAGGGGTGTATGCTTTCCTAGGAAAAGCATTGCAACAACAACAAAGGGGCCTAGAGAGATCAGGGAAGTTGCATGACGACTCCTCCCTATGTAAAACAGCTACTTGCGCCGCTGGGGCACCTGGACCGGAGGAATCTGGAGATTCAAACAATTCAAAAGATAAGAAAGCGGATCCGAGAAAAGACAAGAAAAATCCCGACAATAGGGATGAAACGTCTAGAACCGGATCCCATCTCCCGAAAGGCGGACTTAACCCCCACGATCGGGAAGAAAAACACCGAAATAACGGCAAAGCAATGCCACCTCCGAGACACCCAGCTGAAAAGGCTGGAAGACAGGTTATACCTCACTGGCGTGACAGATCACGGACACCCCCCGGGGATAAGGAAAGACACAAGAGTAGAACTCCACCTCATCCGAAAGGGCGTGATCTCGGAAGAAATAGAGACGATCCCGAAAAAGCGCGTCCGTGCAACACTGGAAAAGAAAGGAGTAGATCCCCTTCTGTCCACTCAGCCGGCAGGTACTCCGCACACATGGATATGGCGGAAAAGGATGATATGTACTTTGGACCTAAGTGTTTCACTGATAGGATCCGAAGGATAACCCTGCATTCTGGCTTTGCCAAAGTTGGTCCAACGTACCAAAAATATACCGGTAGTACAAACCCGGATACCTGGCTCTCAGACTACTATACAGCCGTCTAGATTAACAATGGGACATACCTGGAAGCTGTAAAGTTTCTTCCCCTAATGTTACTAGATGGAGCTAGAGATTGGATCAATGGATTACCATCAAGAACTGTAGACAGCTGGGATGATATGGCTCGAGTATTTACTCAGCATATCCGGGGAACCTATAAACGCCCGAATAGCATCAACCAGCTAAACCGTTGCACCCAGTTTGGGGATGAACCATACGTGGATTTCATCTCCAGATGGACCGCAATGAAGAATAGCTGCTCTGGAGTAACTGACGTACAAGCAATGCATGCTTTCGTCAACGGCCTAAAACCCGGACTTGTACCGTTCATGGTTGGTTCCAAACAGCACAAAGATCTCGGATCTATGCTTACAACCGCCAATGAACACGCTGCAGCCGAGGACGACATCAGAGCAAGAGGAGGCAATATCGATACATTGATACAGGCCAAGAAAAATCCTCGCCCTGAGAAAAAAGGAACTCCATATGCAACACAAAAGCCCAAAGAGGTCAACATAGCCTTTGGAAGTGAAAAAGGGAACAGGTGGAAAGGACGCAGTTCAGAACCAATCAATTACACTAAAGAAGAGTGGGAAAAGATTAAGTCGGAACCCTGCGTCCACCATTCGCAATTTGGGAAACCCACCCATACGAACGCACAATGCCGGTTGAACAAGCACATGAAAGGCAGTGTAGGATCCGGAAATAAGGGGAAGAGTTCCAAAAGGAAATTTTCTAAGCAAAAGCCAGAAGCTGAGAAAGAAGACAGTAAATCGGACACTGAAAAAAAATCCAGGAACAACAGCGAAAAGGCGAACCCAAATTTCCGAGAGTTGATGGAGAATGTGCTCTAACTTTCCTAGCAACTCCATCAGCAAAAGTGGCAAAAAGAACGCTTCGAGAAATAAATGCGGTTGTTCCGGCAACCCCCAAATTCTTGAAGTATTCAAACACGCCAATCACCTGGGATCAGACTGATCATCCCGGGAATATCCCTGAACCCGGCACGCAAGATCCTGTTGTAAACCCTATTGTCCAGAACACTAGGCTAAAAAGAGTCCTGATGGACGGAGGATCCAGCATTAACATAATGGATACGCTGAGGCATCTGAAAATCTCCGAAACCCAGCTCAATTACAGCAACATACGCTTCCATGGCATTGTTCCTGGCAGGCAAGCACGATTCCTAGGAGAAATTTCCCTAGATGTCACTTTCAGAGAAAAAGATCACTTCTGTCAGGAAAAAGTATCCTTCGAAGTGGTGTCGTTCGAAAGCGTGTATCACGCAATACTCGGACGTCCAGATTTCGCCAAATTTATGGCAAGATCATGTTATATCTATAACAAGCTGAAGATGCCAGGGCCAAAAGGAGGAGTAATCACCATAACTGGAGACTTCAAGCCGGCGAACAAGCTGGAAAAAGAAAACGCCCTTTGCGCTGAGAAGATCATAGCAAAGGAAGAGCTGAAGGAGCTTGCTAAGGAGGTATCACCGACAGAAATGCCGGCAGGAAAAGAAACCCGGAAGCCAGCAGATAGCTTCAAGGCATCCGAGAATACAAGACAGGTAATCCTAAATCCCAAAGATCCGACAAAATTTGTCGTAGTGGGAACTGGGATGACCGACAAATAGGAAAGCGAGCTCATCAAGTTCCTCCGTGAGAACTGGGATATTTTCGCCTCGTGTCCGGCTGACATGTCAGGCGTACCCAGGGAACTTGCTGAGCATCAGCTTAAGTTAATTCCAGGCTCGAAACCCGTCAAACAAGGTTTCCGTCGATTTGACGGAAAAAGACGGAAGGCTATTGGCAAGGAAATTATCCGGCTTTTAGCAGCAGATTTCATCCAGGAAGTAATACACACTGAATGGTCTGCAAATCCGGTATTAGTACCGAAGAAAGACACTACTGCTCTTAGAATGTGTATAGATTACACCGGCTTGAACAAACTATGTCCAAAAGATAGGTTCGCGTTACCGCGAATCGATCAAATAATATATGCCACCGCAGGCTCTGAGCTTTTATGCTTTTTGGATGCATATTCCGGGTATCATCAAATACGCATGAAAAAGGAAGATCAAATTAAGACTTATTTTATAACCCCTTACGGGACGTACTATTACATAACCATGCCATTTGGCCTGAAGAACGCAGGTGCAACTTACCAGCGCTACATGCAACGTTATTTGCATAGTCAGATTGGCAAAAATGTCCATGTTTACGTGGACGATATTGCTGTCGTAACCAAGGAAAAAGATACGCTCCTTGAAGATTTGCGAGAAACCTTCGAAAATTTACGCACTTACAAGATGAAGTTAAATCCATCAAAGTGTGTATTCGGGGTTCCCTCAGGAAAACTTCTGGGTTTCATCGTTTCTCACAGAGGAATAGAAGTTAACCCAGAAAAGATTAAAGCAATCTTAAACATCTCCAAACCTACGTGTGTAAAAGATGTCCAAAGATTGACGGGTTCTGCTGCAGCCGTCAGCAGATTTATTAGTCGGCTGGGGGATAAAGCCTTACCACTCTACAAGTTGTTGAAAAAATCCGACAAATTCGAGTGGACAGAAGAGGCAGATGCAGCATTAACCCAGCTGAAGGAAACTTTGATGAAAGCTCCGATTTTGGCATCCCCAAGAGACGAAGAACCTATGTTATTGTACCTTACGGCTACAAACCGGGTTATCAGTGCAGTAATTGTTGTGGAACGGAAGAAAGACGAACAGAGCATACCAGACCAGCATTCGGTGTATTACATAAGCGAAGTTTTCTCCGAGTCCAAACAAAGGTACGCACACTATCAAAAACTGGCATATGGCGTATTTTTCGCATCTAGAAAACTGCGCCATTACTTCCAAGTACATTCCATAACAGTGGTATGTAAAGCAGCACTAGGGGATATAATAAACAATGCGGAGGCAACTGGCCGAGTAGCCAAATGGGGTATCGAGCTAGCAGCCTTCGACATTAAGTATCAGCCAAGGACGGCAATAAAATCTCAGGTTTTGGCAGATTTTGTCGCCGACTGGACGGAAGCAATGGAGAAAACACCAATGCCGGAGTCCTAGTACTGGATCATGCACTTTGACGGATCCAAGATGAAGGAGGGCGGTGGAGCTGGTGTAGTTTTAAAATCCCCTAAAGGAGACACAATGGAGTACGTATTACAAATATACTTCAACGCCAGCAATAACGTGGCAGAATACGAAGCTCTGCTTCATGGCTTGCATATTGCAAAAGAAATAGGCGTCAAGCGCATCTTGTGCTACGGCGACTCGGATTTGGTACAACATCAGTTTAACTAAACCTGGGACGCAAAAAGCCCTATAATGGCTGAATACCGGAGATTGGTGGACGAGTTTGCCATTTATTTTTTCGGATTCGAAGTATTCCATGTTAAAAGGGAGGAAAATTGGAACGCGGATGCGTTAGCCCGCATGGGATCAGAAAGGGTAAAAGTACTACCACCAGGTGTATTCGTCCAACATTTGTACGAGCCATCCATAAAAGGTGGAGATATTGATTATCCTCTGGCCTCTGAGTCAATTGAAGTTATGCTCGTTAACCCGGACTAGAAAATTCCATATTTAAACTTTTTAGTTAATCAGAAGTACCTGGAAGGAGCAGACGAAGTCTTGCAGAGACAAATCCAGCATCGATGCAAAGGATACACGGTAACTAACAATTTCCTGTATAAACGCAGTACTTACGGAATTTATCTGTGATGTATTTCGCCAGAAGAAGGACGAGAAATCCTGCAAGAAATCCATGCCGGAGATTGCGGAAACATGCTCAATCAAAAAGCATAGTTAAAAAAGCATTCCGTGCCGGGTTTTTCTGGCTAACAGCCAGGACAAATGCTGAGCACATAGTGAATACATGTGCAGGGTGTCAATATTACGCCAAGCAGACTAATATGCCGGCCCAAGCACTCAAAACTATCCCCATTACATGGCCGTTTGCGGTCTGGGGGCTAGATATGATGGGACCATTCAAAACTGCGCGAGGCGGACTCACACATCTACTTGTAGCTGTGGACAAATATACCAAGTGGGTGGAGGCTAAACCCATCAAAAAGCTTGACGGTGTAACTGCCCGAAATTTCATCATTGACATAGTCATGAGATACGGCGTTCCACACAGCATAATAACCGACAACGGGACAAATTTCTCCATTGGAGAGTTGGCAAAATATTGCCGACAAACGGAAATTCGCCTAGATCTCGCATCTGTGGCACACCCGCAATCCAATGGACAGGTTGAAAGAATGAATAGCTCAATCCTGCAAGAAATACGCCAAAGACTCGAATCTCCTCTTCATAGAGCAGCTGGAGCATGGGTAGAAGAGCTACTATCCGTGCTTTGGAGTATTCGAACGACGCCAAACAGGTCAACTGGGCAAACCCCGTTTTTCCTAGTTTATGGTGTGGAAGAAATCCTTCCAACGGACATGATCCATGATAGCCCAAGAGTGTAGGATTTCGATGACTCGGATGCCGAAGAAGCACGACAAGATGCCGTTGATCTCTTAGAAGAGGAACGAGAGCTTGTGCTTCAAAGATCCGCCATTTACCAGCAAGGTTTACGACGTTACCATAGTCGGAAAATCAGGCATCATTCTTTTAAAGAAGGTGACATGGTGCTGAGATTGGTGCAGCAAAGGAAGCACAAACTGGCCCCAGTATGGGAAGGACCATTTGTCATCAGTAAAGCCATGAAGAATGGATCATATTATCTTGTCGATATTCGAGACACGGAAGACGATCCCGAGAGGCCGAATCGCAAAAGAAAGAGAAAGATAGATGATGAACTACGAGAGACAAAGAGGCCCTGGAGTATCCAGCAGTTACGCCCCTTCTATACTTAGTTCAATTTCTATGTAAACATCTTTGAGATCATGAAATAAAGTTGTCGGAATTCTTATATCCATATTTTTACAAGTTTATTATAGTACAAAACATGATTCCACCTTATCTATTTCCCAATGATCTTACAAAATACTCAATGTTAACCCGAATTGTGCCTGCGTGCTCGGTGTTTAAAAACTGAATGATTTTCAGCCTACTAACGGCTAAAGGAAACTCGGATTGTGCCTGCGTGCCCAAGTTTCATTCAAAAAATTCCTTACTTTTCTCTAAGTATTATCTGATTGTTTATGTGTTGGGTCACTGGAGCTAGTTAGTAAAAATGCCCTTAGTATGGTCCATGTTTCCGAGTTTGAACTGATTGGTATTACCCAGTAACTCGGCATGAAGATCCATAGTACTATTGAGCCATTTCAAACACTAAGGACAGTTAAAGCATATAAACCAGAGAACTTAGAAGATAAAGGAATAACAAACCCGGAAAACCTTGCAAAGAATTTCATAATTAAACTGCAAAAGGCGGAGTTCTTGTTTATACAAAAGAATAGAAGCATTACAATATAAATTACATTGTAAAAGTGCAGTAATGCTCCTATTTTCTACTTCCACCATCCAGGTTAAGGACAGCCCTTCAAGCATCCGAGTCTTCTTCGCTGCTGTCATTCTCGGGGGCTTCGGGGATCTCCTCTTCTGGATAGGTGATGGAGATGTTCACCATGGAGGCGATCTTGGCGGCGTGACCTTTGATTTCATCAAAGATGGTGGTTCGCTGGGTTTCCGTGTATCCTTGAGGGATACCGGACGCCACGCGCCAAGATTTGGCACCAGGGTAATGCATACGCATAAGGCCTAGAGCCATGCGTGCACCACCCCGTGCTGCGGAGCGCAAGGTGGACTCCTTGGACTACGCCACCTCCAGAATAGCTCCCGGAAGTTTCTCAACTTCCGAGAATTCCCCAGTCCTTGTGGGTAGGAACTTGTTGACCAACTGCATGCCAGCAGCTCTGATCGCAGTCCATATCTTCCCAAAGGCTCGGATTTTTTCAATCCGAGTAAGATCTGGGTAATCTCCTGTTTTTTCAGAACAAACAACCAAAAGGTTAGGCGAAAAAACAGAGAAAGAAAGCAAGACAGGGAAAAACCGGTAAATGAAATAAACTTATCGAGAATCTTGTCGATTTCGGAGCCTTCCTCCGGGCCAAGGCATAAGGCACTCTCCAAATCCTGGATAGTGGACTTATCCTTTTCCGCCTGTTCGGAAGCCTTGGATTGAGCAATTCCAAGGGCCAGATTGCTGGCTTCCAGATCTTTTTTGGCCTTCATAAGCTCCTTATGAAGGTCCAAATTCTCCTCACGGAGACTTACGGCATTGCCAGCATCTTGAGCTATTTCCTTGGCCTTAGCCAAAGCAGCTGGAAAGCAAGGAACAAAATTTCGAGTTTAGAAAAAATCGAGAAAGTACTTAGACAAAAAGCTGGATCAAAAACTTCAGAGAATAAAGTATACATGTTGTTTCCGACAGCTGTAGCTGAGACGATGCCAGCTCTGCTTCTTTCACGTCAAGAATATGAAGAAGGTTCCTAAACTCTTTATTCTTGACAAAAAGCCTGTTGAAAACTTTCGTGTTTATGTTTACAGCGGTTTGCTGGAACACGGAAAGGAAAAAAGTCATGTTATTAAAAAGCATCAAGCGAAAAGTATAAATTTTGCTTAATGCTTGGGGGCTAGAGTTAATACCTGGCTCATCCGCTGTAATCCCGCCAAGTTTTCAGTGAACTCTTTTGCGTATTCCACAAAAAGAGTTCCGGCCGCGCTTAGGCCATCGCTGATGTTCTTGAAGTCCTTGTCAAAGGTGGGGATTTCCTCCTCGGTAATCCGAGAAGGACCTCCCGCCTCAGGAGCCGCCCTTTCCCTCGTGTTCGTTTCCGGCACAATGGGCTGGCTGGGCTCCAGAGACTCGGTGGTGGGGGCTGCGGCATTCTCTTCTGCCATCATGGACGGTGTGTCCGGTGCGGTGGCAGGAGAAGGGTGAGGGCCTCTATTGGCCGTAGCCTTATGCCTCTTCAGCTTTTTTGGCTTTAGAGTAGAGGGAGGCAGGCTAAAAGCAAAACAAAATGCTCGAAAAGTTAAAACTCCGAAGGCAAAAGAAAAACTCCGACAAAGGAAAGTGACCTGGATGTTCTATCCTGGAGGTGGCGATGGGAACCCCGTCAAGATCGATGATATCCTCAGAAGAGGAGATTTTCTTGCGCTTTCGCCCACCCGCAAAGGTGGCACGCAACGCCTCCAATTCTGCGTCGGAAGCCAGATCCGACTCAGGAAGCTCGGCAATCTATCAAAAAGGAAAAGCAGAGTTAGAAGCACAAAATCCGAGTAAACGTGAAAAAGTTTAATTCCCAAAAGACGGAAAATAATACCTTAGGAGCCGGATTGTCGGCCGTGTACATTGGCCGACTCGCTTCATATTGGTCGCGAGATGCGACCAACTGATTCACGCGCTTCCACAAGTCCTTCGCGGCCCAGTCTTTGCTGGTTGTCCGCATCTTGTCGCCGGTGCCCGTATACTCGCAAAGGAGGCGGCCACCATGGTTGGCTAAAGGTTGGATCCGCCTATCCAACCAGCAAAGGACTGTGTCCATGCCGGTTAGAGGCGGATCAGAAGAGGTGAGTTTTGCGATGCGCCGCTTGATACTTAGAAGATCAGGCGGCAGGATCTGGACGGCTTCAGTTCCCCAATTTTCTTGGGGAACAACAGCAGTGTTCATGAAAGGTGGAACCCCGATGGCCTTTTTAGGAAAAGGAACATCAGGATGATAAAAGAAGGAACCCGTCCAAAATTTGACGGATTCCGAGGTCTTTATCTTGGGGAACCAATCCTCCCTAAATCTCCGGAGAGTGAAGGAAATGGTTCCGCAAGTTGGGAGTGCACCCTCCGAAGAGTTCCGCTTAACCCCGAAACAATACAGCCAGAAATCTAATCTAGGTTCTATGCCTAGATAACCCTCGAAAAGGGCTTGAAATCCGGCTAAGTACAGGATGGAATTTGGTGGCAGGTTGTGGGGCTGGATGTTGTAGTGGGAAAGGACATGGAGGAAGAAGTTGGAAGGTGGGAGACCCATACCTCTGAGAAGGTGGGAGGAGAGAAGAACCCGTTCTCCGTCATTCGGCATGGGTTCAGTCTCGTCCTCAGGAAGCCGCCACTTCCCCTTCAGAACAAGCCCCTCCTTTTCCATTGTTGGAAGGAGGGACGATGTAATACTGCAGGCACTCCAGTTGCCGGCAGATTCCATCTCTTCTTCTCCGGCGGTGGCGGAAGACGCGGCCTCCGCGGCCGCGAGCTCGTCGCCAACGAGCGTAATCTTTTCCTCCGCCGTTTCGGGAGCTAACGGTGGAGTGGGCGCGGAGCTGGAATCCGCAAGATCCGCGGCGGCGGAAAGATTTCCTCCGTCTGCCGCGGTGCCCGTGGTCTTCGCCGGCCCGTCGCCGGCGGCGTGCACTGCGGAGTCCAGTTGCGGATGCATAGTGTTGATGATGTCCTCGATTTCTTGGGCGACGACGCGGGCTGGTGAGGACGACAGAGAAGCCATCGAGGAGCGGCGCTTGGGCGTCTCCGGTGAGGACTTGGACGCGGTGACGTTCGGGAGCTTTTCTCTGCTGTGAGCTTAGGCGTTGGAATGCCGTGTGAAGTGAAAGCGGAAGTTTTTCGCTGAGGACGAAGCCGGCTATTTATAGCCGAAATCTCGTCGCGATACGTGCTAACGGCTCTTTTGACCGTTGGATGTTCAACGCGTGTCACTCGCCGAAAAATCTGGGAAATGAAACAACGGGTGATTATTGCTATCTCCTTGTTTCCCGCGAGAATCTGTCAGAGATATGTTTCTGGGTTTCCCACCTGAAACCCAAACGTCCCTTACATCAGCATGATTAAAGTGCTGACGTAGGAAGTTCCTTCTCCACGAAGGATCGTGCGAGAAAAGCAGGATTTCCAGGATTCCGAGTTTTGCGTTACAACATCCTTTAAAGGAGAAAAAGAAGAATCAAGACTGCTGGCCAATATTTCTCGGACAAAATACATTTGGCGAAAGATGGCGAATCGGAGTTTTAATCCTTCTTGGGGGCTACTGTCGGATATATACCGTTTAGGGGTATATCAGATGGTAGTCAAAGTGCCGGATTACCAGGGTGGCCCAAGTGGTAGTGGGCTACGGTCCATTGGGCGGCCCAGTACGCTGACGCGCAGAAGCCGGATTCTAGAAGAACCCGGATCACGGCCCACATGATCTGGCTTGGGGTAGAAGGCGGTTTCCTTACTTTCCAAGTTAATAGTTACCGTAGTCTTATAGATTTCTTACTCTGTATGCCCTAACCCGGCTATTATATAAAGACGGACGGGAGATATGATAGATGGACAAGAAGCTACAGGCTAACTCGCCGAGAAGTTGATCCTCAGCGAATAGCTAAACAGAACCTCACGTTGTACTTGTATACACAGGCTTTAGCCCTGATTAGTGAGATTGCAGGAGTAGGAACGCCGCATTACTGCGACGTGCCGAACCTGGGTAAACCCTGTGTTTTTTTCCTTCGCGCAACCACGTCTCCCCACGTCTATACCCGTAGTCTCATGGCACCCCCGTCTATGAAAACTACTACGATGTCTCGACAAACACGGTCAACTTCAAATAGAGACCGGGTGACCAATAATGCAAAGAAGGATACATATGTTTTCTTAGATTTTCAAAGCAATACGAGTTGCTAAGAATATGGGATACACACCTCAATGCACACCCAACATTCTCGAGCATTTCATCTTGGAGGAAGGGGGAGTGAAGACGTGTAGGAGTATCACTTCATCGAATAGGCCATGAATCTCAGCACGACCTCTTGATATAGAAGAGTGTGATACTCGGAGGTAGAACATAATAGAAGCTAATGAAACTTCTTTAGTCTGTGAATTACAAAACTTTGACCTGATCCTAGAGATGGACGAGGTACTGGAGTTTGATTCTCCTGACATCCCAAGGTGGAACGTTCTGACGGGATACAATAGCAAATGCATTGGAATACTCCAACACACCTATGCATCTTTATTTCCACACGATGGACAAATGTAGGAAAGAAACTAAAGATTAAGAACATGCTCCGGAAAATCCAGAGATCATGGTGAATGTACAGGTATTACTCATTTGTAGAACCCATGCAGAAAGATTGGTATAGCTGAATCAACCAAAGATATGAGAATCATGAAGAACACTCTTGTTGTGACTCCTTTTGATTCCAAAGAAACCCTATGGCTATTGGAGCTGATTTCTTAGCCCTCCCGAGGTAGAAGATGTTCCTCGGGACCAACATAACGGATCTTGGGTTAAAGCTCAGCATCCTGTACTGATAGCGTGAGCACCACATGGTTATAAAACCATACGATTAAACCCACCGCAATTCATCACATTCCAGGACCTTCGATTCAATTCCAAGGGTTAAAAAAAACACAGAGAAAGGAGTAACTACTATCTGAGTGCCTTGAAGGACACTATGAGTAGCGATCACGAGGTATCTTTCAGAAGACAACATAACTCCGGAAGAATTTGAGCAGAGGATAACGGATACATTCGAGATGAAAAGGAAATCTCGAGGTTCAGGATTTGAAACTTTGAACATGAAAAATTGTGGAATCCACACAACTCTGAGAGAGATTGGGATGGAAAGGGAATCTCCCAATTTAAGACATGACGGAATATGGAACACACGCGACTCTAGAAACTGAACACTAGGTCAACTTGGGTAACAAACGTCCTTGCCAAAGAAGGCACCTAAGTTTTGAATGACTGGAAGAGATAGCAAAACCTTTTCAAATTAAAACAGGTAAGGTGACCCAGAGTTAGAACGATACCAGATAAGGAGTAAAAAGAATCCTAAGAAGGTTTTCACAATCATTTGAGGTTTCAAAATAGTTTTCACAAACTCTAGACTCAACATCGAGCAAGCAGTAAGGTTTTCCTACAGGCAGTCTTGCTCTGATACCAACTTTTGTCAGACCCCGGACCCAGGGATATACATACTGTTATGTTCTCCTAGCCATGGACTCACAAAGGCTTCAGGGTTACCAGCCCCGGCCGCAACAAACAACGGCAGGCAGACCGGATTCATCGGCACGCAGTCCGGATCCCCGGTCTACTACTCCTTGTATCCATGCTAGTCATAACCAATTATGCATACCCAAGAGTCCACGAGTCGGATGAAACTGAAGGAACGGGACCAAAGTTATAAAAAGCTGCTATGTGTCCAGAAAGTGCAACAACAATCGAGGGTTACTGGGGTTACCTCGCCCCAGGCCGAATCACATCGGCAGGCGGGCTCGGACATGGATCATCGGCTCCACAACCCCTCGACTGCGACAACTATGCAGACATAGCCAAAACTGTATAACAACGGGCTCGAAACCAACAACCGATCAAAGCAGCACTCTAGACATTAAAGTTGTATTAAACAAATGTTACTAGAGTATAGCTTACAAGCAGAGGTCACACGACCCAACATTACATCAGACAACGGAAGGCAAATTATGTTGCTAATCAACAAGAACCAAAAAGGCCTAAGAGGCCACAACATAAGGAGACGTCCCAGCCCATAGATTCCAGGCTGCTACCTGGGAACCCCAAACTACTCGTCGATGTCCACGTTGAAACACGACCGAACTGAGGAACTCCACCTGAACCAAGTTGAAGCAAACATGAGTATGGGAGGTACTCAACAAGACTTAGTTAACCTATTATATATCTGCTTCGTTTAGAAAGAGTTATGAAGGTTTTTTTTTTGCGCAAAGCCATCTTTGTTTTCCAAGTGGAGGAAGGAATAGCACGTCTCATGGAGTATTTTGAAAACAGATGAGAAAGCTACTCAACTACTGAAATCATCATCTTTTCAATCCACCAAACCATATCATCACCTCGTGCTTCAAAGATCACCACCTCAAGTTGTTCCGGTACCTCTTGCTACAAGGTAACCCCTCTCGGCATCCCCGAGGAGGCATCCTTCATTCGTTATCAGCAAGTTTTAATCATTCTGTTTAAGTTGTCTATGATCACAGAATCCGTCACCAAGTCGTCCTTAACCGCGGACACGGCTTTTCGAAAAGATTTAACCCTGCAGGGGTGTACAACTTTAACCACACGTGCCAACCAACCTGTCGTGGGATAATCACGGCAGACGTTACCGGGGGTAACTTGTCTTGGGGTGAATCGACTCGAGTGTTTGGGAGAGGGTTTAGCTCAAAGGAAACCATGGTGATGTGCGATCTGGTAGCCGGCAATCAAGTCGCCGAGTCTCCGATCTGAATATATTATCTCAACTCTCGGGCTACAATGGATACTCGATACCTCGCAATCCGGCGATTGTACTCTTGCGTATGCTAAAAACTTGTCTAACCCTAACCTAGGGACCGGCTTATATAACATCCGGGTCCCCTGGCTTACTCTCCAAGGCGTAAACTTCCTTACCGGAACCCACAATCCGGGTTACGAGGCCTATGTTCCTGGGCCTTCTAGAAGCTCCTTTATCCTAAGCCGGGTCTTGCGCAGCGTCCTTTGGGCCGAGTTACTCCTTGGCGTTCGCCTACCGGGTTATCATCCCTCCATCAGTAGTCCCCAGAATAGCTTGGGCTTCACGGGATCCTCCTTGAAGCGCACGCTATTCCCTGCAAAAACAATAAACATACAAGTTCATAGAGGCCGGGTTAGGCTGCTTTAATAAACAGCTAGGCCTCACTGAATTGGTGGTCCATATAATAACCCGGTTTCCTCTGAATCTATCCTTTACTTTTCCGGGTCAATGCCCTGATGAGAATGCCATAGATCCGGCTTACTTCACTCGTTAGTCGATCCAGATATCGCGGGAGAGATTTGCTTCATATCCATTCCGGATATCCCGCCCAGCACTTAACGCATATCCCAGAAAATCAGGGCGGGTATCCCTTATCCCGAAATTTCCGGCTCCCGCCTGTTGGCCTAGGTTTCCCCACCCAGACCTATAAATAGGTACCTAGGGGGTGACCTAACCCCAACGGTCCACTCTTTCTTCTTCTTCCTCCTCACCAGCACTTCCTCAACCGAGCCCACAGAGCGCCACCACGGAGTCATCGCGCGCATCGCCGGAACAAGGCCGCCGCCATCTGCGCTCCTCCACGGTTCGCTCCGCGCCGCCGTCAAACTCCGCCGCCGCGCCCCCAAGCTGCCCGCCGGGAGTAGCACGTGGGCACCACGACTGCGCCATCTGCCTCCGTCGCGTTCTTCTCCAATCCTCGCCGGTAAGATTCTTGCTCCCATTGATTTAGCTTCAAATCTCCCCGTTCGAACTAGATTGGATCTTGGTCCGCCGCGGGCCATTTCTCACCCCGCGCCGGATTAGGTCGCATAGCTCCTCCCTAGTCCATCCAATTGTCCAATAGATGATCACACATCACTCCCCTATTGCTCATAGTCATTAATTTCTCCGCGAAATTGATAGCAAAATTTCCAATCTAGATGTAGTTCATCGAAATTTCCGCGGCGGCACATAGATACCCGGAAAATCCTCCTTTTCCGGTTGTTTTGCTTGCACTAGATACATGGGCAATCAACCTCTTTTCGTAAATACTTGCCGATACATAGATACTCCATAACTTCTGTACTGCCTGTCAATACCCGGATATCCTGTAATTTTCGCTCTGCCCAGTAATACCCGGAAACTCATAGTTTTCATGCCTCTTGCTGATACTGCTCGTGGATACTAGGACAACTCATGATTTCCGAGTCTTAACGTCTCGTGCACTCTGCTTTGTATTTTGCAGACTGAACCCATGGCTCCCAAGACCAAAGGGAAACAGACGGCTAAGCCGAGAATGACCCAATCGATATGCGCCAATTGGGCGCGATCCTCCATGACCCAGGCCAAGCTGGAGGAGTTGGCCGAGTTGGGCGTCCTCCCCCCTCAGGACGAAATCCACTGGAGGGTGCCGGGTGATGAGACCCGGCCTTCCCGTAACCCGAACGAGGTAATATGCTTCGTCGAGCATGTGATCCGGGGGTTTCGCCCCCCGGGTCACTCTTTCTTTCGTGAAGTCCTCCGCCATTATGGCCTCCGGGTGTTCGACATAGGGCCTAACTCTATGTTGAACATAACCCATTTTATAGTTCTCTCCGAATCCTACCTGTGCATCCCGCCAAATTTGGCTCTCTTCATAGAACTTTTCCAGTGCAAACCGTGCCGCGAGAGTGGTGACGGAGCGCTCTTGGCTTGCGGCAGGGTCTCTATCCAGCACCGCAAGAATTCACCTATGCCGACTCTCACCCTCAATTCACACGTTAAGCACTGGAAACTTTCCTTCTTCTATTGCCGAGACACCTCCCCACCCGGCGAAAGGAAACTGCCGGGTTACTCGGAGGGTCTCTTAGATCTCTCCGACACCTTCAACGCTTTTTCCCCTGAGTCGGACAGGGAAGCCATCCAGCCCCACCTGAACAAAATAGCTATCCTCTCTGCCCAAGGTCTTCTTGGGCTCAATCTGGTTAAGACATGGGTGGACTTCTAGATCCAACCCAATTCCATTCGCACCAAGCTGATGTGCGACTACTCGGGGCACGTCACGGACGCGCTCCGATATTCTTCAAAGAATTATCCGGCTGGCGATACCAACAAGACCATCAAGAGTTTCTTGACGGAAAAGTTGGAGGTGATCAAGAACATCGCCGGGTTAGCACCATTTACCCGGGATAACCCGGCTCCAGCGTTAAAATCCGATACTTATGCACTTATCCTCATACTTTGACTTGATACAACCACTAACTCTCATTTTCATGCTTTTATCTCAGGCGGATAACGTCTTTTGGAATATTGAGACCTCCCCTTCCTCCGGAGACCCGGAAGAAGATGAAGAACCGGTTGACAATGATGAAGGTATTGTCCGGGTCTTCGATCAACTTCACTTGCACTCACTTGCACATTTTTTCTCTCATTTTTCGACTATACATTCTCGGCTTTCAGGGTTGGAGGACAAGGACGACAAGGAGGACCCGGAGGCCACCAAGTCCGATAAAAGCGAAGCTGAACAGGATGTAACAGTTGGAGCCAAGAGGAAAACCAGAGGGGTGGTATCCAAGGTTCCCTACTCCTTCATGTCCTCCGAACCCTACTCTTTTGCTAACATGTGTAAACTTAACCAACAACTATCCAACTCATCACACTTGAAGGACTCCCTTCCGGCCAAGCGCAGGGTGACCCGGAGTTCCCCGGGTGACGATCCCCTCAATCCGGGCATCTCCAGATCACCAGTTCGCCGTGCCGGAACTCCTCCATCTCACCCTTCCAACTCACCTTGACGTCACCCCTCCCCCAACCATCCGTTAGCCGGACAGTTCCGGGTTCCTCTATCGGGTCCTGTGACTGTCTCGTCTGCCTCTAGCAGCGAGCTCCCACCAGATTATGTTGTAAACACCGGGTGAGTTTTTTCTATATGATATCCTCGTATATTTGATAATTTTCATCCACTATCGCTAACTATTTATCTCTCTTTTCCTTAGCGCCCAAGTCACACTTAGTGACCCGGAGAACATGGAGACAGGTACCCGGGACACTGAAGGCCCGGTTGATGATGTACATGCCGCGACTGGCGGCCCTGAAGAAGAAGAAGTCAAGGGGCAAGATTCCCCAATAGACTCGGCCAAGCAGGATGCCGGGTCTCCAAAGCATGCTGATGGAACTGGTGATGAGGACGCGGGAGACTTGGGTACGAGGATGGGTACCCCCACCCCTGACCCCCAGGCCACCCAAGTATCGTCTCCAAAGCCGGATCCAACTCCTACTCCGGGTTATCATGCAGCCGGGTCTTCCGGCACCAAGCCCGAAGACATGAACTTTGCTGAGATGCTCGAGGCTCTACATACACTGAGAGCTGATGAAGAGGGTATCCTGGAGGCCCTGATAGCTAAACACGAGGTAAACTGTACTGATACTGCTTGTATACTCATATAGTCCCCAAGTTCCGAGTGAACTTATGCATAATTTGCTTGGAACTTTCGCAGATAGCCGACTGATACTTTTGTTTTGTCCGACTGACATTTCTTTGTGTTTTCGTATAGGCCTACGTAACGCACTCTGAGAAGGAGTTGGCTAGAGCCGGTAAACTTCTCAAGGCGGAAACGAAGCTACGTGAATCGGCTGAAGCTGAAGCTAAGAAAGCCGGGAAGCAGGCAAAGAAGTATAAGAGAAGATGCAATGCTGCAGTGAATAGGGTGAACGAGCTGTCGGGCCAGATCGCCGACACTTATCATTCTCTGATATGTCAATTTTCCCGACTGACTGATCTTTAAATTTGTCTGGATGTTCTGGAGGATAGTCGGAGTTCCTAACTTTGGATGCTTCTGTTGTTCTGCAGGGGCTGATGAGGAAATTCCGGATGTGGATGAAGTAGTTCTGCTGAAGAAGGTGAAGAGCACCATCCGGCAACTCTGTGTTGGGACTAAGTCGGCCGTGAAAGCTGTCAGGTGTCCAAGCACTGGGAATGGTGGTTTGAACGCGCTGCTTGATGCGTGTTCTACCATCCCCGAGTGGATTGAACACTGGAAGCGTTCATCCTGCCAGGTTGGAGTGACCCGGGGTCTTGCCTTGGCGAAAGCATACTTTCCCAAGCTTGACCCGGCGAAGCTTGTTGGCGGGTTTCCAGAGTTCAACCACGATGGCTCCCCGTTTTTACCTAAACATTACAAGGCCATTCACACAGAAATTCGTCACGCAGCCAGCCTGATTGCCGGTAATTTGGATGTCAGCCGGATGGTGCCGCCGTATGATGCACAAGATAGGGCAATTAAGTCGGATCTTCCGAAGCCCTTTGACATGCTGGCGCGATGGAAGGCGGAATCTGCCCAACTGACGGAAGAGGCTGCGAAGAAAAAAGCTGAAGCTAATACTGCGCCCGCTAGCTCCACGCCAGTTGTCCCTCCTCCTTCGCGTGCCAGCGCCACTGCTGATCCGGATGCTGCTGCTGCCAAGACTGTTGAGGAACAAGTCAAGGATCAGGACCCGGCTGGCAAGGGCAAGGGCAAGATGGATGCCTCGACCCAAGATGCCGAGTAATCCTTTCCATCCGCTGTGATATCCAATGCATCGTTCGGCCAATGGGCCTTTTAAACAATTATTTTTGATGGTGCGCCTGTGCACCTTGGATACTACTATAATGGTTTGTAATACGTTTTGATACCTTAATAGCTTTCGTGGCCTTTGGATGAATTTGCTATCTTCTTTTGAGCTTATTTATTCTTGATATTCCGACTTTCTTTATGGTTCCTTTTGTGAGACTCGGTTTCCGGGTTTCGTGGGTTTTGACAGGTGGACTTTTCTCTAAGTTCCCAAGTCCCCAAGACTCGGATTTGTGGGGTTTTGAGCTTAATAGCTAAATAATTTGTTTCTTTTTTCAAATTCCCCAGTCCCCAAGGCCCGAACTTCCGAGTCTAGGGTGTTGGGTCTTTCAAAGAGAACAAATCGTTTTAGCTAAGCCCACAACCTAGAGCCGTTTCACATAGGTTTTGAAGTTATGCTTAATAAACTATGAGTTTCCGGTTATTAACCCTGTACTCTGCATAACTTATGGTTTAGATGACCCTTTTGACTCTCTTGTACTGTAAGCCGGCTTTCGCGTGGATAATCATGTTGCTACATCTATACGAAGACAGGGTCAGGCAAGTCCCATTGGGCATCATGACTGATTGTGATCATATGCGAGCGAATCATGCCACTTTAGTGCGAGTCACATCGAGCTTAAGTAAGAAAAGTCAAGAAAGTTTGGCTCCTTTGTCCGGTTATAAGCTTGCAGCCGTACTCGTTTGCGAGTAATCGGCCCTTATAACTCATAGGCATTGTGGCCGGGTCTTTGAGTTTGTAACTGTGCTATTCAAGCAATCAGCCCCCAAGACCTAAATATATGCAAACTGCTAAAGAAATTAATGTACTACAAACGGTAAATAATACTTACCTGGAAGAAGGATAAAAAACATAACAGAAATAAAAACTTGATAAAAACATATGAAAAGGAGATAATATATTGTTTAACCATCTCTTTATTGATATGAGAAAAGTTAGGTCAGCAAGCCGCCTCATTAAAAACCCTCCAGTCCCCTTAGGTACCCTGGATAGGAAAAGAGTGCGTCTGAAACCTGCTGCCTGTTACATCGTGTAATTCCTCTTTGTGAATCTAGCCTATACTAAGTATAGTAGGGACGTAGCTGAGCCACGTTCCATGGTCTTTCTTTCTGTTGCATAGATGAAGTGGTATGAGTGGTGTCATTAACCGTAGCCGACTCTTCCCTTGCATCTACCAAGTAATATGATCCATTGTGCAGATTCCGGCTTATGATGAACGGTCCTTCCCATGGCGGTGATAACTTGTGTTTTCCTTCCTTTGATTGCACCAGGCGCAGAACCAGGTCTCCTTCCTGGAAGACCCGGGTTTTCACGCGTCGGCTATGATATCTTCGCAAATCTTGCTGATATATGGCTGATCTCTCCAAAGCTTGTTCCCTTTCCTCTTCTAGCATATCCACGGCGTCTTGCCGGGTCTTCTTGTTCTCCACCTCGACATAAGCCGATACTCGAGGCGAATCATGAATAATGTCACTCGGCAACACCGCCTCTGCACCGTAAACCATGAAAAACGGTGTCATCTGAGTAGATCTGTTAGGTGTGGTGTTGATATCTCAAACCACTGAAGGTAACTCCTCAACCCATGCACCAGCAGCTCTGATACATGGGACTCGCAACCGTGGCTTTATTCCACGAAGCAACTCCTGATTTGCTCTCTCCACTTGTCCATTAGCCTGTGGGTGGGCCACTGAGGCTATGTCCAAACGGATGCCATTGTTTCCACAGAACTTTTCCATCTCGCCAAGGGACAAGTTGGTTTCATTGTCGGTAATTATGCTGTGGGGATACCCGAACCGATAGATAATCCTTTTCAGGAACTTGACTGTTGTAATTGCTTCATAATTGGTAACTGGCATGACCTCAACCCACTTGGTAAACTTATCAACATCCACTAATAGATGTGTCTTTTTGCAAGGTGACATGTGGAAGGGGCCAACCATATCCATACCCCAAACAGAGAACGGCCAGGTTAGCGGGATAGTCCGCAGTTCCATAGCCGGCACATGGGTTTGGCGAGCGTACCTTTGACATCCGTCACACCTTGCCACCAGGTGCTCCGCGTATGCTAGGGCCGTGAGCCAGAAGAAACCATGTCGATAAGCTTTGGCCACAAGGGATCTTGTGGATGCGTGATGCCCACAATCACCCTCATGGATCTCCTTGAGGATCTGTCGGCCTTCTTCTGGTGCTACACAGCGCAAAAAGACTCCTGCTGTACTTCTTTTGTACAACTCCCCATTGATGATAGAATATCCTTTTGCTCGCCTCAGAATTTGTCTTGCTAACACCTCCTGCTGTGGTAACTCGCCCCGTGATAGGTAGGCCAGGAACGACTCTGTCCACTCGGGAACAGCGCGTATTGTGGCCACGAGCTCCAAATCCGGGTCTTGATTTGCCAGTTCTTCTTCAGACTCGGTTTTAACTGACGGTCGCCATAGCTCATCCAAGAAAACATTAGGTGGAACCGGCTCTCTGCGTGAGCCGAGTCTGGCGAGTGCGTCTGCCGCCTCGTTTTTTCTTCTGTCTATGTGCTCCACCTCATACCCGGAAAAACATCCGGCAGCCCTGTCCACCTCTCTGCGGTATGCTGCCATAGTTGCATCTTTTCTATCCCAAGTTCCTGAGACCTGCTGTACCACGAGGTCCGAATCTCCAAAGCATCGTATCCTCTTAATGTTCATCTCCTTGGCTACTTTTAAGCCATGCAATAGGGCCTCATACTCGGCCACATTATTGGAACAATCAAAGTGAATCTGCAACACGTAACTTAACTTGTCTCCTTTGGGTGATGTTAGCACCACTCCAGCTCCTGATCCCTCGTATTGCTTGGAACCATCAAAGTGCATTATCCAAGACTCGGAGTTTGGAGCCATGGTGGGCATGCCTGTGTGAGTCCAATCGTTAATGAAATCAACTAGAGCTTGAGATTTGATTGCCGACCTGGGATCGTTGTTGATGTGATAATCTCCCATCTCGATCGCCCACTTGGCTATTCTACCTGTTGCGTCCGAGTTCCTGATGATATCCGACATTGGTATAGAACTAACCACGGTTATGGGGTGTTCCTGAAAATACGGCTTCAGTTTCCGGCTGGCCATGAAGACCCCGAAAACCAGCTTTTGCCAATGTGGGTAGCGCTGTTTTGCCTCTGATAATACCTCGCTGACGTAATAAACCGGCCTCTGGACCGGGTGATCCTTCCCATCCTCCTTGCGCTCAACGACAACCACTGCGCTAACCGCCCGGGGCCCTGCTGCAACGTATAGTAACATAGGCTCTTTAGGACCCGGAGCTGCTAGGACTGGTGCCTCAGATAGTTGCTTTTTTAGTGCATCGAACGCCTCGTCCGCCTCTTGGTCCCATACGAATTTATCAGATTTCTTCAAGAGCCGGTACAAGGGTATTGCCTTCTCTCCGAGTCTGGATATAAACCGGCTAAGTGCTGCTACGCACCCTATGAGCTTCTGAACATGCTTCAAATTTTCCGGCTTTCTCAGACTCTGGATAGCTTTGATTTTATCCGGATTTGCCTCAATTCCTCTCTCAGAAACGATAAAGCCGAGTAATTTCCCGGCTGGGACTCCAAAGACACACTTTGTCGGGTTAAGTTTCATCTGGTACCTTCTTAGGTTCTTGAATGTTTCCTTTAGATCATCAACAAATGTCTCCGATTTCCTGGTCTTGATCACCACATCATCCACGTATGCGTGAACATTGCGTCCGATCTGGTCCTCAAAGCACTTCTGAATACACCGTTGATAGGTTGCGCCAGCGTTCTTCAATCCAAACGTCATGGTTTTGTAACAAAAGGCCCCAAAAGGGGTTATGAACGATGTTTTCTCCCAATCTTCCTTCTTGAGCTTGATCTGATGATACCCGGAATATGCATCCAAGAAACATAATAGGTCACTTCCAGCCACTGCGTCTATGATCTGATCTATCCTTGGTAGCGCAAACGGATCCTTTGGGCAATGCTTGTTGAGACTCGTATAATCAATGCACATCCTCCACTCATTAGTCTTTTTCATCACGAGAACCGGATTTGCTAGCCACTCCGGGTGAAATACTTCCATCATAAAGCCGGCTGTAAGAAGCCGTGCAATTTCTTCTCCTATAGCTTTCCTTCTTTCTTCATTCATCTTTCTTAGGCCCTGTTTCACAGGCCTGGACTTGGGATCAACGTGCAAACTGTGCTCTGCCAGTTCTGTAGGGATACCCGGCATATCGCTGGGCGTCTAGGCAAACACATCCTGATTCGAACGAATGAACTCCACAAGTGCTTTTTCCTGCTCGCTGTCCAAGTTAGATCCTATAGCGAATTGCTTAGAGGGGTCGCCCTCGACAAAAGCTACCATCTTGGTGTCCTGCGCTGCCTTGAACTTCGCTCTCTCATCTTCAGTATTCGGCCTTTTTAACGCTGTCCTGTCATCCGGGTCTACTTGAGACTGGTAATACCTGAGTTCCTCTTTTCTGCAAGCTTGTTCAGCCATTGACGCATCTCCTTCGTCGCACTCAGCCGCTATATCCCGGCTCCCATGTATGGTGATGGTCTGCTTGGGACCCGGGATTTTTAGCTGTAGATACACATAACACGGCCTGGCCATGAACTTAGCGTAAGCCGGCCTTCCGAATAGCGCGTGATAAGGGCTGCGCAGCTTGACCACCTCGAAGGTGAGCCACTCAACCCGGAAATTGTCCTTCGATTCTCCAAAAGCTACCTCCAATGCGATTTTTCCCTCGGGGCATGCTGAGTGACCCGATACTATCCCGTGAAAAACTGTTGAACTCTTCTGTAGCTGGGACTCCTTGAGACCCATGCGTAGGAAGGTTTCCCAATATAAGATGTTGATGATACTACCGCCGTCCATTAGGACCTTTTTCAGCTCATAACCATTAACCTGCGGCGCAACCACCAATGCTAAGACTCCCGGGTGTTCTATTCTTTCCGGGTGATCCCTTCTGCTCCACGTTACGTCCTGTTCCGACCATCTCAGGTATCTCGGAATGGCCGAGGAAACCGAGTTTACTGCCTTCTTTAGTATCTTTTTATCCTTGTTGGAAGTTCCTGTAGTATGCACGTGGTATTGTCCCAATTGCTTGGGGTTGGCTTGCAAACCTCCAGCTCCCCCCTGGTTATTACCCGAATTTCCGCCCTCCGGGTTACCGGCTGGGGGTGGGCCGTTGCCCAGGTTTCCACCCGGACCCGGTCCTCCTCCCCGACCTGCACCTCGCATGGCCTTGTTTACCTCCTCGTCTTTCCATCTCTGTAGGTCCGCACATTGCTCTAATGAGTGATTAGCCGGCCTACCGTTCCTGCTGTGCTTTGGACACGCCATTCTGAAAATGTCCCAATTGTTACCCGGCCTTGGCGGTCCTTGATAATTTCCTCCGTTATGGTTTCCTCCATTAAAATTTCCTTCTGCCCTAGGTCTCGAAGACCCGGCCTCTGTACTAGCGACAAACTCGGAGCTTCCCTCAAACGGGCGCTTTTTCTGGTTGTTCCCATTATTGTTTCCATTGTTACCCGGCGTTGATCCATTGTCTGCTCTTCCATTGTTACTTGTGTTTGCTTTTGCTTTCTTGTCATCGACGTCCTCTTCTGTAGTATCCGTTGCGGCGTGTTTGTTGCATGCATCCATTAGTTCTCCCATCGTAACCTCTGAAGCATTCCGACTGGATTTCATGCGAGTTAACTTTTGCACTAAAGGTATGTACTTGCACGTCTTTGCCATAGCTTGTAACGCATATTTGGGCTGAATATCTGTGGACGAGTGAAGTATCTCCATAACTCGGCGCACCCAACTGCGCGCCGATTCTCTCTTCTTCTGGACACACCGCTCTAGGTCATCAATAGTAAATAGCTTTCTGCACGTCCCATGAAAGTGCTTGATAAACGCAGTTTTCAATTCCTCCCATGACTTGATAGATCCTTCCGGTAAATTGTTGAACCATAACTTGGCTGCTCCTTCTGACATCATTAAGTACATGAATTTGGCTTGAAGATTTTCATATGCGTTTCGGATCGACATAGCCATCTCATAACTGCTCAACCATGTTTCCGGATCCATAGTCGGCTCGTAATTCACTACTTTACCCGGTTCCTTGAACTTATCCGGGTAAGGCTCAGCCCTGATGTTATCCGTCAGACACTTAGGCCCAGCGAGATTAGTCGGACTGGCCTTGCCCGGGAAACGTGTGATCCTGCGGGGGGTGCGGCTGGACGCGGCACTGCTGCTGGTCCGTGCACCGCAGACCCGGCCGCGGCTCTCCTGGCTCTAGAACTATCCACAATAGCTTGCGCTGCTGATGCTGCTGGTACTGTTTGAGTGCGGGGAGGAGGCGGCATTTGCTGCTGCTCTGCCCTCCGTCGCGCTGAACTTGTCTGAATATTGCCGGTATTGCCTCGTTGCTGGCTGATATACGGTGTCCCATGCACTCCACTTCTGTTGTCCGAGTAGTTAACTTGCTGCGCCACCGCAGTGCGCAATAGATCTATCGCCCGCCGGGTCTCCTCTGCGTGGGGTGACTCTCTCACGGGGATTTGGTTCAATGTGAGTGTTGCTGCGTACACATTATCCATGGGGTTGTTGTAATGACCTGCTGGCGTGCGAAATCGTGATGGTGGTGGTGGTAGTAATGTATTGCCGGTAGTAACTCCAGTCTATAATATGGGTAACCCGGCCCGCGTGTTTACCGGCTGTGTTCCTCCAGTTGCGGGTTGATGTACAGTTCCTTGGTTCACCGCTGGAATTGGCTGATCCTGAGGTGTGATGAATAGTGTGGCCGGGTTTATGACTCCACCCGTTGCCGGTAATCTGGTCTGGTGCCTTTGATGCACCCTGGTTGTCTCTTCTCGGAGCCGGTTCTCCATTGCATCCAGCTCACGCCGTCGCGCGGCCATCCCTTGTTTTTCTGCTTCCACTTGCCTTCTTTGTTGCTCCAATGCACGACGGGCTACATGTCGTGGGATGAACACGGCAGATGTTACCAGAGGTAACTGATCTTGGGGCAAGTCGACACAGGTATTTGGGAGAGGGTTTAGCTCGAAAGAGAACATGGTGATAAGCGATCTAGGAATCGGCACACAACTCGACGAGTCTCGGATATGACTTTCGAATTATACTGGATGCTCGATAATAGGTGATATGATTACGTCGTGAATCTCTCTCAAACTAAGCCTAGGGGCCGGTTTATAAAGCACCCGTACCCCCCCTGGCTTGCCCTCCAAGGCGCAGCTCGAGTCCTACCCGAACTCTGCTTACAAACCCTAGCTTTCCTTACCGCAACCCACAATCCGGGTTACGAGGCCTACAAACTTTGGGCCTTCCAGAAGTTTCGTTATCCTTAGTCGGATCCTGTGCAACATCCTTTGGGCCGGGTTACACCTTGGAGTTGGCCTACCGGGTTACTATCCCCCCATCAGTAGTCCCCAGAATAGCTTGGGCTTCCTGGATTCCTCCTTGAAGCGCTGGCTATTCCCTGCAAAAATATCAAACGCTCAAGCATATGGAGGCCGGGTTACAACGCTTTGATAAATGGCTAGGTCCAACTCCATGGTGACCATGCAGTAACCCGGCTCTCCTTTAAATGCTTTTCCTAATTTTCCAGGTCTAAGTCTTAATAAAAACCCCACAACTCTACACTTTTCTCGATAATTAATCCTGATACCAGGGAAAAGATCTCCCTTCCTTTTTTTATCTGAACACCCCCCTCCATGCTAAAAATGTATCTCGCAAATTTTGAAATAAACAGCCGTTACCCCGTATTTCCCGGGTTCCGCCCGTTGGGCTAAGTTTTTCCACCCGGGCCGTTATAAATAAGCCCTTGGAAGTAACCCTAGCTCCAACGGCTTATTTTCCCCATTCCTCTTCCTTCCTCCTTTAAAGCTCGAGCCCACAGAACACCATCACGGAAGCCTCACGTGCATCACCGGAGCCCATCCGCCGCCGTTTGCGCTCCGCCACAGCGCGGTTTACTCCGCCGCTCAGATCCGCCACCAAACCTCCGATCTGCCCGCCAAGAATCGCGAAAGGGCACCAAGCTTGCGTCATCTGCCTCCGCAAAGCTTCACTTCAATCCCCTTCGGTAAGTCTTTTACATCCTCTAACTTATCCTCGTAATTTCTTAGTTTCTCCTCAAGTTAGATCTGAATCGAGCCGCCCGCGATTTCTCGGGTCATGCCGAATTAAGTCACTAGTGTTTACTCTAGCTCACCCCATAGATAAGATACATAGTTTAACTCACTCTCCTACCACTTGTAATCATTAATTTTGCCACAAATTCAGAAATGAGATTCCCAATCTGGGCTGGAGTCGTCTAAATTTTCCGCCTTTATTCCTTTCACCCGGAGAGTTTTTCCTTTCCGGCTCATTTGCTCATAATAGATGTACGGGCAGCCACTTACCCTCCCTGAACACTTATCTATGCATAAAATTCCACAGCCTTTGTAATAATGTGCGATACCCGGACAACTCGTACCTGGCTTAGCAAAGTAATACCCGGATCATGTTTAACTTACCGACACTCGCTCAACTGACAATTTCCGAGTTTTCACCTCTCACATCCTTTCCTTAGACGCTTTTTCAGGTTAACCCCATGGCGCCCAAGAAACAGGGAAAGCAGCCAGTTAAGGCCAAAACCACAAATTCCATATCCGCCAACTGGGAGAGGTCCTCCGTCACCAAGGCCAAACTAGAGGAACTGGTTGAACTAGGGGTTCTACCCCCTCAGGAAACTATCCAGTGGAGAGTACCGGGTAATGAAGCCCGGCCCACTCCAGCAGCAAATGAGGTAATCTGTTTTGTTGAACATGTGACCCGGGGCTTCCGGCCTCCGGGTCATCCTTTCTTTCGCGACGTTTTAAGCCACTATGGCCTTCGCATTTTCGATATAGGACCCAACTCCGTTCTAAACATCACTCATTTTATCGTTATTTCCGAGTCTTACTTGTGCACTCCGCCGAGTCTGGCTCTCTTCGTCGAACTCTTCCAGTGCAAACCGTGCCGCGAAAGCGGCGACGGTGCACTTCTTACTTGCGGCGGGGTTTCCATCCAACGCCGCAAGAACTCCTTAATGCCTCCTCTCACCCTCGACTCCCACGTAAAGCACTGGCAGCTCTCGTACTTCTACTGCCGGGACACCTCCCCACCCGGCGAAAAGAAATTGCCGGGTTACTCGGAGGGTCAGCTTGACATTTCTGAAACCTTCAATGGGTTTGCCCCTGACTCGGAAAGGGAAGAAATTCTGCCTCTATTGGCTAAAATCTCCATCCTTTCTGCCCAAGGCCTCATCGGGCTTAACCTGGTGAAGACTTGGGTCGATTTCCGCATCCAACCCAACTCCATTCGCGCTAAATTGATGTGCGAATACTCGGGGCAAACCACGGACCCAATTCGATACTCCACCAGCAACTTCGCTCCTAGTGACACCAACAAGACAATCAAAGGCTTTCTGACAGAGAAACTCGAGGTAATCCGGAACATAGCCGGATTAGAGCCCTTCACTCTCGAGAACCCGGCCCCCGCGGTAAGGACCTGGTTTCCTCGATTCCACCCTTATCTTCTTTACTTGATACAACCATTAACCCTTGCTCTTATGCTTTTACTTCAGGCCGATGATGATTTCTGGAAGATGGACACTTCTCCTAACTCCGGAAACCCGGAGGAAAAGGAGGATGCCGTTAACTCGGACGAAGGCACATACTTAGTCCCCTTGAATACGTCACATCCTACTTCTCTTTTCCATACTATAACCTTGATAGCTTTCAGAACAAGAAGACCAAGACGAGGAAGAAGAAGCTGACGGCAAGGTGGAGTCCGCCAGCGATGAAGATGAACCAGAGCCGGCAATCAAGGCCGGATCTAAAAGAAAACCCCAGGGGGTCGTCTTCGAGGTTTTGCATAAATTTCTCACATCCAATTCGCGTTCCTGTGATAATATTCCTGAGCTGATCATGGCATTACCTCCTTTTGCCATACCTGAAGGAGTCTCCTATGACCAAGCGCAGGGTGACTCAGAACCACCCGGGCGATGATGCCCTTAACCCGGGTATTTCATCACCTCCAACTCGGCATACCGGTACTGACCATACCCTTATTTAAACATAAAGATCCTTCTAAAATACTTCCTCGCTAGGTAATCTCACGCCTCGTTTGGTATTTTTCAGTTTCATCCGGTTCTAGCAGCGAATTCCCTGCAGACCTTATGGTGAATCCCGGGTAAAGTTCTTTTCCTAATGCTATACCATACTCTCGCTGTCTTTTCCATGGCTGTGTGCTAACTGTGCCTTCATATTCTTCACAGGGCCACGGTCGTTACTAGTGACCAAGAAGACATGGAAACCGAGGACCCGGGCAAAGAGAAGCCAACCAATGACGTATTCGCCGCAGCTGGTGATGGGCAAGCGTCACCGACAGACCCGGCTGGGCGAGAAGCCGGGTATCCGATAGCTTCGCACGCAAGCGAGAAAGAAGATACTGCCACTTTGGGCGCGAGAGGAAGAGCAGACCCCGACATTCGAATGACCCGGGTGCCCTCTCCTGCTAAGAGGAAAACTTTTTCTCCAAGTTTCCGCGACCCCGAGACTTCTAACTCGGGTAACGATAATTTTGACCAGCTGATGAGTGCTCTCCTCACCATGAAAGCTTCAGAGAACAACCTCCTAGAGCGTATGTCCGCAGCACATCAGGTAATTGACACCGGATATCTCTTGGTACATACCTAGTCCCCAAGTTCCGGGCATAACTTACCGAAGTTGTGCTCGGTACTTCAGGCAATACCCGGTTTTCCATGATATCCGACTGACACTTTCGTTTCTTACAGGCGGAAGTGACCCGGTCCGATGAGGTGTTACTCAAGACCGAACAGCTCCTACTTGCTGAGGTAAAACAAAGAGAAGCCCTTGAGGCCAACATGGAAATTTTGAAAAAGGACGTTTTCAAATACAAAAAGAAGTACAACACTGCTCAATCCGCGCTGAAGAACTTATCGAACCAGATTGCGGATACTTATCGCATCTTGCTAAGTGAGCTTTTTGCCTTTGACTAACTTAATTGCCTCTACTTTGTCGTTATGATAATCGGGATAACTGATATACTTTCCTTTTGTTTCAACTGCAGGTGCGAACCTCGCTGCTCCAGAGGACGATGCCATTGCCCAGGTAAAAACATTGAAGACTGTGCTCCGGACCTTTTTTGCCGGCACAAAGCTTATTTTGGACGCTGTGAAGTGGCCTTCCGAGGTATACCCGGGTGAAGAGAATCTTATGCAAGCCTGCTCGACGGTGCTTGGATGGATTGAGATATGGAAGCGCTCGTCCTGCTGTATCGGTATGACCCGGGCCTTGACGCTGGCGAAGGCTTACTTTCCTAAGCTTGACCCGGCAAAGGTAGTATCCGGGTTTCCAGAATTAAAGGCTGATGGCTCCAAGTTCACACCCAAGGACTTCAAGGCCATACAATCCGCAGTACGCCCCTCGGCCACCGCTTTGGCCGATAAGATGGACCTGGACACAATCATGAGCTCATACGATGCTGAAGGAAAAATCATATTGGCAGAGGCACCCCCTCCCTTTGATATGTTGGAAAAATGGGCGACTGATCTGGCCAGGAGAAAAGAAGAAGCTGCTAAGAGAGAGGCCGAGCTAGGATTACGACCGTCTACTTCTACGCCAGCTGTCCCTCCACCTACCCGTCCTGACGCGGAAAGTCCGGGTAATGCTGCTGGAAAGGCTAAGGAGCAGATCCAGGACCAAGACCCGGAAGACCGCTCTCAGGATACCGAGTAGAGCGTTACCTGGTACTTTTGTGTTTAAAAACTAATATGATTTTGATGGTGCGTCTGTGCAACCTTGATATTGGTACCGTCACTTGTAACGTACTTTTGGTTCGGAATATATTTGTGCCTCTCCCGGCTTTTGATAGTCTTGACACTTGTCTTATTCTTAAACTTATTCTCGATACCCAACTTTTTGTTGATTCCCTTTGCGAGACTCGGGTTTTCGAGCATCACGGGTTTTGATAAGTGGACTTTTCTTTAAGTCCCCAAGACTCGAAAGCCAAGGTTTTTCGAGCTTCGATAGCTAAACAGCTTGTTTCTGTTTCGAAGTCCCCAGTCCCCATGACCCAAAGTACGAGCCAGGGGGGTGTGGCCTTTCTCAGATGACAAACTGCTCTTTACTAAGCCGAAAACCAATAGCCATTCACGTAAATACTGAAGTCATGCTTGATACTCGTTGAGTTTCCGGCTATTTAGCCTTGTACTCTGCATAGACTTGTGGTTTAGATGACCCTTTTGATTATCTTGTACTGTAAGCCGGATTTCGCGTGGATACCATGTTGTTACATCTATACGAAAAACAGGGTCAAGCAAGTCCCATTGGGCTGCATGGTTTGATTGTAATCGTAAGCGAACAGATCATGCCACTTTGGTGCGAGTCACATCGAGCTTAAGTAAGAATAACCAAGAAATTTGGCTCCTTTGTCCGGTTATAAGATTGCAGCCGTACTCGTCTTGCAAGTAATCGGCCCTCATAACTCATAGGCATCAAGGCCGGGTCTCTGGGTTTGTGACTACTATTTAAGCAGTTCAATTCCCAAAGGCCTATGCACGTGCGACGTATTTTGATGATACTGATGTATTGATAATAACAAATATCACTTACTTGTAGTTGAAGCAAAGACCATGAAAATACTTGAAAACCATCTCTTTTTATTGATACGATAAAGTTTGGGTCAGCAAGCCGCCTCATTAAAAACCTTCCAGTCCCCTTAGGTACCCTGGGTAGGAAAAGAGCGCGTCTGAAACCTGCTGCCCGTTACACTGTCTAGTTCTCTTCGACAATCGGTCCCGGGCTGGCGCGACCGACGCACATTCTCCACTTGTTAGACCCTTTCATGACGAGTGCCGAGTTTGCTAGCCAATCCGGGTGTGTCGTTATCGCAGCGCTACTAGCCGTAGACGACGATGTGATTTCCCCTTCTATGCCGGACAATTTGGAGGGACCGTTCCTGATGAAAGCCACCATCTTAGCATCTTGCTCTGCCCTGGGTTTTGCTTTTTCTTCCTCAGAGCTCGGCTTTTTTGAAGTTGCCCTTTCCTCTAGGTCCGCTTGAGATCGGTATTGCCTGAGTTCCTCTTTCCTATAGGCTTGCTCAGCCATTGCTGCATTCATCACACTCAGCTATATCTCGATTTCCATGTATGGTAATGGTCTTCTTAGGACCCGGAATTTTCAGCTGTAGATACACATAGCACAGCCTTGCCATGAATTTGGCATAAGCCGGTCTTCCAAATAATGCGTGATAAGGACTACGCAACTTGACCACCTCAAAAGTAAGCCACTCAACTCGATAATTTTCCTTTGATTCCCCAAAAGCTACTTCCAACGCAATTTTTCCTTCAGGGCACGCTGAATGACCCGGCACTATCCCGTGAAAAACTGTTGTACTTTTTTGTAGCTGAGATTCCTTTAGACCCATGCGCAGGAAAGTTTCCCAGTACAGGATATTGATGCTGCTCCCTCCATCCATCAAGACTTTTTTCAACTCATACCCATTGACCTGTGGTGCTACTACCAATGCTAAGACTCCCGGGTGATCCACTCTATCCGGGTGATCCCTCCTGCTCCATGTTACCTCCTGTTCTGACCATCTCAAATACCTCCGAACAGCAGAAGAAACTGAGTTAACCGCCTGCTTTAGCACCTTTTTGTCCTTGTTAGAGCCTCCCATAGTGTGCACATGATATTGACCCAACTGTTTGGGGTTAGCCTGAAATCCTCCCGCTCCCCCTTGATTGTTGCCCGGATTTCCTGCTGCCGGGTTACCGGCTGGGGGTGGACCGTTGCCCAAATTTCCACCTGGACCCGGGCCTCCTCCCCGACCCGCTCCTCGCATGGCTCTGTTTACTTCCTCATTCTTCCATCTCTGTAAGTCGGCGCATTGCTCCAAGGAGTGATTAGCCGGCTTGCCGTTCCTGCTGTGCTTCGGGCACGCCATCCTGAATATATCCCAACTGTTGCCGGCCTCGGAGGTCCCTGATAGTGTCCTCCATTATGATTTCCGGTATTAAAATTCCCTTCAGATCTGGGTCTCGAAGACCCGGCTTCAGTATTAGCTACAAACTCGGAACCTCCTTCAAAAAGGCGCTTGTTTTGACTATTTCCGTTATTACTCGGCGCTGATCCATTGCCGGTTCTTCCACTATTACTGGTATTCACCTTCGCTTTCTTGTCATCAACTTCCTCCTCTGTAGTGTCTGTTGCGGCGTGTTTGTTGCACGCATCCATTAATTCTCCCATTGTAACCTCCGATGCATTCCTACTGGACTTCATGCGAGTTAACTTTTGTACTAAAGGAATATACTTGCATGTTTTTGCCATAGCTTGTAGCGTCTTGGGCTGAATATCTGTGGATGAGTGAAGTATCTCCATAACCCGGCGTACCCAACTGCGTGCTGATTCTCCCTTCTTCTGAACGCATCGCTCTAAATCATCAATAGTGAATAGCTTTCTGCACGTTCCATGAAAGTGCTTGACGAACGCGGTCTTCAGTTCTTCCCAGGACTTGATCGATCTTTCTGGCAGGTTGGTGAACCATAACTTTGCTGCTCCTTCTGACATCATCAAGTACATGAACTTGGCTTGAAGATTCTCGGACGCATTGCGGATTGACATTGCCATCTCATAACTACTCAACCATGTTTCCGGATCCATGGTCGGTTCATAATTCACTACTTTTCCTGGCTCTTGATTTTTCCGGGTAAGGTTCAGCTCTGATGTCATCGAGAGACACTTGGGCCCTGCGAGGACGGTTGAGGCTGGCCTTACTCGGGAAGCGTGCGATCCAGCCGGGGCGCAGCGGGGCGCGGTGCTGCAGGCAACCCATGTGCAGCAGACCCGGCCCCGGCTCTCCGAGCCCTGGAGCTATCCACAACAGCCTGCGCCACCGACGCTGCCGGAACACGGGGAGGAGGTGGCATTTGCTACTGCTCTTCCCTCCGCCGCGCCGAGTTTGCTTGAATATTCCCCTGTTGTTGACTGGCGTATGGCGTCCCATGCATCCCGCTTCTGTGGTCCGGGTAATTGGCTTGCTGCGCCACTGCAGTGTGCAGTAGATCGATCGCTTGCCGGGTCCTTTCTGCATGGGGCGATTCTCCTACCGGGATCTGGTTCAATGCAAGCGTTGCTGCATACACGTTGTCCATGGGATTGTTGTAGTGGCCTGCTGGCGTGCGAAACCGTGACGGTGGCTGTAGTGGCAGCTCGTTGCCGGTTGTGACTCTGGTTCGTGGTGGGGGTAACCCGGCCTGCACGTTTTCCGCGTGGGCTTCTGCTGTTGCCGGCTGATGCGCAGTTCCCTGGTTTACCGCTGGGATCGGTTGATCCTGAGGCGTAATGAACAAAGCTGCCGGGTTAATGACCCCACCCGTGGCCGGTAGTCTAGTTTGATGTCTCTGGTGTATTCTAGATGTTTCCTCTCGGAGCCGGGTTTCCAATGCATCCAGCTCATGTTGACGCGTAGCCATCCCTTGTTTCTCCGCTTCCACTTGCCTTCTTTGCTGTTCCAACGCGCGGCGGGCCACATCCAGGTCCCTGACACGTTCCGCTGCGTTTTCTGGAGTGATAACTGTAGCGAGGACCGTGGGGTCTAGGATCAGGTTATTGTCGAACAAGGCCGGGTGGCACGGGTTTGAAGGACCTGCCCCCGGTGTCCGGTTTCCCAGGAATCCGAACGTATTCGCGTGCAACTCCTCATCCGCCGCACGACTAGTTACTGATGCCGACTCTCCGTCGACCCGGGCCGGATCCGGGTTTCCGTTAGCTGCGTCCTGCCGCTGCGCCAATGCCTGAGCCGCCCCGACCGGAGCCGTGGTCGCGTTTCCTTGATTAAGGCTGGCTGCGGGAGCCGTGTAGACCGCTGCTCGGCGTATTACACTGGTTGTGAGTTCATGCTGATCTTCTCCGCTGCTATCTTCTCCGTACCGATCTTCCAGCAGGTCCTGGATAGATTCAGTATCATCCTTTCCATCGTCCGGGTCACGCGGGGCCCATGCCGGCTCCTCCGGCTGTTCCCACTGCGCGATGGATTCTTCTATCTGATCTGTTGCTCCAACTGATTCTTCTCTATCTGATTGGGCGTAAGTAGCCTCCCCTGACACAGAATCAGATCCAACATCGTCAGGAACCGAGCCAGAGGTACGTACCATACCGATGAAGACGCTGATCCGGCCGATTGTCACGACAGATCCGGATTCGAGGCGATCCGATTCTGGCCCCCAACCGGAGTCGTCCACCACCTTCTCTCCTTTGTGATCGTCGTAGATCTCTCCGACGACGAGGTTCCTCATGCTTTTCCGAGCTTCTCACGTGATGTAAACACCTTTGGACGCAGGCCCCACGGTGGGCGCCAACTGTCGTGGGATGAACACGGCAGATGTTACCAGAGGTAACTGATCTTGGCAAGTCGACACAGGTATTTGGGAGAGGGTTTAGCTCGAAAGAGAACATGGTGATAAGCGATCTAGGAATCGGCACACAACTCGCCGAGTCTCGGATATGACTTTTGAATTATACTGGATGCTCGATAATAGGTGATATGATTACGTCGTGAATCTCTCTCAAACTAAGCCTAGGGGCCGGTTTATAAAGCACCCGTACCCCCCCTGGCTTGCCCTCCAAGGCGCAGCTCGAGTCCTACCCGAACTCTGCTTACAAACCCTAGCTTTCCTTACCGCAACCCACAATCCGGGTTACGAGGCCTACAAACTTTGGGCCTTCCAGAAGTTTCGTTATCCTTAGTCGGATCCTGTGCAACATCCTTTGGGCCGGGTTACACCTTGGAGTTGGCCTACCGGGTTACTATCCCCCCATCACTACATCTAGATCCCTAACACGTTCCACCGCGTTTTCCGGGGATATAACTGTGGCTAGAACGGTGGGATCCAGGATCAGGTTGTTATTGAACAGGGCCGGGTGTTGCGGGTTTGAAGGGCCCGCTCCCGGCGTCCGGTTTGCTAGATATCCGAACGTGTTTGCCTGCAACTCGCTATCCGCCGCATGGCTGGTAACTGAAGCCGATTCTCCGTCCACCCGGGTCAGAACCGGTTTTCCGTCAACCGGATTTTGCTGCTGGGCCAATGCTTGCGTCGCTCCAACGGCGGCTGCGGTCACGTTCCCCTGATTAAGATTGGTTGCAGGAGCCGTGTAAACCGCGACCTGACGTACAATGCTTGGCGCAGATTCATATTCTTCTTCATCACTGCTATTCTCCTCGTACCGGTCCTCCAGCAAATGCAGGATAGACTCGGTGTCATCTTCTCTCACGACCCGGCCACGCGGGGTCCATGCCGGCTCCTCCGGCTGTTCCCTCTTCGTGGTGGGCTCTTCTGCCGGATCTATCATCCTGACCGATTCCTCTCCATCAGACTGAACGCAAGTGGCCTCCCCTGACACAGAATCAAATCCAAAATCGTCAGGGATTGAACCGGACGTACGTACCATGCCGATGAAGACATTGATCCGGCCGATTGTCCAACAGATCCGGATTCGAGCAGATCCGACTCTGGCCCCCAGCCAAAATCGTCCACCATCTTCTCTCCTTCGGGGTTGGTGTAGATCTCGCCGATGACGAGGTTCTTCATGTTCTCCCGAGCTTCTCCCGTGATGTAAACACCCTTGGATGTAGGCCCCACGGTTGGCACCAACTGTCGTGGGATAATCACGGCAGACGTTACCGGGGGTAACTTGTCTTGGGGCGAATCGACTCGAGTGTTTGGGAGAGGGTTTAGCTCAAAGGAAACCATGGTGATGTGCGATCTGGTAGCCGGCAATCAAGTCGCCGAGTCTCCGATCTGAATATATTATCTCAACTCTCGGGCTACAATGGATACTCGATACCTCGCAATCCGGCGATTGTACTCTTGCGTATGCTAAAAACTTGTCTAACCCTAACCTAGGGACCGGCTTATATAACATCCGGGTCCCCTGGCTTACTCTCCAAGGCGTACTCTGAATCCTACCCGGACACTCCTTACAAACCCTAAACTTCCTTACCGGAACCCACAATCCGGGTTACGAGGGCTATGTTCCTGGGCCTTCTAGAAGCTCCTTTATCCTAAGCCGGGTCTTGCGCAGCGTCCTTTGGGCCGAGTTACTCCTTGGCGTTCGCCTACCGGGTTATCATCCCTCCATCACAACTCTTGATTCCAGATCATTAGCACTAGTCCGGGAAGTGCCGGCAGATGGAGGTTGACCACGACCTTTCCCTTGCTTGGCCTATTCCATGAGTCGCTCCGAGTAGAGATGGACCGCTAATAGGGAGTGGCCATCTCCTAACGGGTCTCTATCGTTGTGCGCAATGCTCGACGGTTACCTACCCGCAGAGCGTCGATACATCCCCACATCCTAGTTTTGAAAAATGTTTTAATATCCCCGCAAATCCAAATGGAAAGCCCGAACTAGGCAACTCATGGAACAAACTAGGCAAGTTGAGACCGAGGGGAATCCAATCCCCGTGTGGATGCACGCTCAGTCTTGGCTCGAAGACGAGAACTCGCTCCTAGGGGCATGAACGAGACAACCACCACAGACCCTCTGTGGTCTCGTCATCCACACCTTTAAATCATATTAAACCAATATCTCTTAACTTACCACTACTTCCTACCATACTAGATTATTTCGTAACTCTGATTCATCAATCGGATGGAGCAGAGATAACAGGCATGTATGACTAAGCACAGCATATTTCAGGCTTTGGCGATGAACACAATCAAACCTATGGCTGATAGGAGTAGTGGATTAGGATAAGTAGGCTATTCATGGTATAAGAGAACTCTAACTACTGACACAAGATACATTGGAATCGAATGCAATGTATGAGAATCAAAAGTCTTTTGAAATCATATATGGGCAGATAAGAGGTTATGCTTGCCTTGCTTCAAGAAAACCATATAAAGTCTTCAGGAATAAGTGCTTGACTTGTCGGTTAGGATCAAGTATTCACCATTGGAGTTGTTGGCCTTCTCTTTGGAGTCACGTTCTACCGAGGGGGAACAAACACCGAAACAAGAAAAACAACAATCAACACATGGCATCGATGCAATGTGCAATATGTATGCATGAGCAAGTTAATGCACTTAAATAAATCCCTAAACATGTTTGATGGGTTGCTAGGGTTTGTATGGCAGGTATGCAGCTTTATTGAAATTAGCCCCGAAATGGACGTCGGAGGGTGTTTCGGGCAATTCTCAAAGTGTGTCAAGTTTAAATTGCTCAAATAGGTTTGAAAACATCATAAAGGGATTGAATTTATCATTTTGAGAATTTTAGTATATAACTTTTAATTTTCTAATTTTATTGATTAAAAACTTATTTTCTTCAATTTAAATGATTTAAACAACATTAAATAATGGTCAAAAATTCAATATATTCAAACATGTTTGAAAATGACATAAAGAGGTAGATTATATTTTTCTGAACATTTTAGTATCTTGAACCCATTTTTCTGATTAATATTTTAGGAGATATTCAGTTATCCATTTTTATCCCTTTTCTAGAATTTCCTGGAATTACTAAAAAGAGAGTTATGGCATCATCGTGATGTCACTGTGACATCACGAGGAGAGGAACTCCTCAGATGAACTTCAATCGAGCGATTTGCTGCGAATTGGCCGAAGAAGTTTTGTGCGTTGCAGAGAGGACTCGATGGCGAGTCGAATGGTGGCGGCGCCGCTCCTATATGGTCGTCGGAGCGCAGCCGGCGACGAGGTACTGCGGCGGCCGGCGGTGGTTCCCGATTACAACGACGAAAACAATGACGATCGCTCGAACGGAGGGTACTGGGAGGTGGAGAGGCTCACCGTGAGTATGGAGGGCCGACCGGCGGGGCATGGGATCGACGAAGGGCGTAGGAATTCTCCGGTGGCCGTCTGCCGGCCGTGGAGAAGAGGATGACGGCGTAGCCGATTTAGGCCGTCCCCGCTCACGAGGGCTAGTGTAGGAGCACGAGGAGGCCAAGGCGGAGCTGAGGGTGGTCTTCGATTCGTCGGGGAAGGCCGGAGACGACGGTGCGCGGCGGCGGCCGGCGGGACAGAAGGTTAGGGTTTGGTTCTTCGGTGCGTAGAGAGGGACAGAGAGAGAGAGGCCGAGTTGAGGAGGAGGTAGAGGCGTGCGGGGTGGCTCTCCTCGCCCTTATCCTCGCAGAGGGGCAAGCAGGAGGTGGCGGGGGCGGCGTCGGCGGGAAGGACACGCAACTGCTCCTTCTGTCAAAGGAAGAAGAAAACAATTTTTGCACAACACCCCCTGGAATGTTGATAATTTGCAAAAGAGTCCTTTTCTGCCCCAAAACGGCAATAAAATTTGAATGTTTGAGGGACTAAATAAACTCAGAAAAATAGACCAAAATATGGTTTGGAATCCTTATAAAAATTACAACCTCACCATATGTAGCTTTCGTGAAATTGAAATAGTTTGAATTGAAAATTTTGAAACCCACATTCAGTAGTATTTGTGGAATTTTCTCAATTTCCATTTAAATTCAAGATTTAAATTGGTTCAAACTTGTTTCATGCATGAATGAGATGAACACAACACCACACACCCTAATGTTAGCAAAATTGGGATGTTACAACTATGTTGAGTGGATTTCTTTGCTCCATAAAACATCAGTGGATGTAGCTACTGCTTAGAAAGTATTGATAATGCCTGTATGGATGCAGAACATGTGATTTTTTTTATTGTGCACTAACCCTCTAATAAGAATTACTTCGAGTTTGGTGTGAAGAAAGTTTTCAAGGGTCAAGAGAAGAGGATGTTATAATGTGATATAGAAGACTGAAAAGGCAAAGCCTGGGGATGCCCCGTTGTTCATCCCAGAAAATTTCAAGAAGACTCAAGCGTCTAAGCTTGGGGATTCCCAAGGCATCCCCTTCTTCATCAGCAACTTATCAGGTCACTTATACTTAAACTATATTTTTATTCGGTCACATCATATGCAATTTACTTGGAGCGTCTGTTTGCTTTTATTATCTTTTCTTTTCTGTAATAAACTTGGTTGAATCCTAGTATTCTTGTGTGGGAGACAGACACACTCTGCTTTTTTATATGAATACTCGTATTCTTAATTTATTATCTAGCTACTGTTTTTCATGCATCTCTTATTCCGAGCTGTTAGTTCTTGTAGAGTAGTAGTACTCTCTTGTTTCATTGCTATATTTTATGGAGAGTTTTGTTCAAATAAAGTGCTAGTGTTGGAAAGCAATAAAAATATTTCATTCTTATAACGAGGCAAAAAACAATCTTGTTTAGACTGTGGCTTAGACTTTATCATGCCATGCTACATATTATTTTAATGCTTATTAGTTATTGATGTAGCATGACTTGTATCAAACATCTGAGAGTGCTTAATGTGCCATTGAAAGATATCATGAGTTGTTTTTATCATATCAAAGCATAATATTTTGGTATTCTCATTCGAATGCTTTATTTGGTTGACTTGGTGCATGCTTACACCATGTTATGACTACATACCAGTCACCTTTAGCATTTATAGTCATTTATTTTTGACATGTAATACCATTTATTCTTTGATCAATAAGGTTTTGTCGCTATGCATGATTATAGACATTATTGCTCTCTTAATTTGTCCCTCACAGTCTTTTGCTAGCCTTCACCTGTAGTGATTATGAGCTCTACTAGTGCATCCAACTCCCCAAAACCAAAAGTTTGCCAAATGTTTCCACAAAACCTACCTATATGTGGTATGTAACCGTCACTCCAAAGTAAATTTCTCATGTGCTACCTATAAAACCTTCAAAATTATACCTGTTTTCTGCCCCTGTTTTAGCTCATGACGATGCAGGTAGACGATCTTTATCTCACTTGTTGATTGGACTTTACACATCTGGACTAGTGGCACATCCCCTTATCCAAATTTATAGAAGAGATGGCAACGGGATGCCTAGCCCCAACCTTGGTTACTATAAATTCTCTTCACTCTTTTTGCCCCTGATTTATCAGTTAAATCATAATTGTGTAAACAAAATAGAAGAGGTATGATCTACTGACCCAGTAGAAAGAACGTCCTTCAATGGGAGCCGCTCTTGCAAAGTCTAACTAACTTGTGACGTACTGTATTGTATGTTTGTCATTCGTTACATAAACATACACCTCTCTCAAAATTATTTTCAATAGCTCTATTTTATCAAAATAAAAATCTCTAGCACATGAGTTAATCCCTGCTTCCCTCTACGAAGGGCCTTTATTTTACTTTTAATTTGAGTCTTCATCTTCTAACTTTATGCAGAATTAAGAGAGCATAGCTATCATTCTGAGTATAATGTGCATCAGTCCGAAAATTTATTTTTGATTGATTCATGATATGTTATTACTTGTTATCAAATTACTTGTTTCTAGTCAACACTTGAACTTTGAAGGTGTCCTGGCATTTATGTTTTGCTCCCTTTTTAAGGACAAGCAGAATACCACTTTGCTCTGTTTTTTTATGCTCGAAACAAACATATATCTTTCAGTAAATCATTTTCATGATCTTTTGTTTGTGTTACCTTTCATGTTGAAACATGGTTGCTAAGTTTACATTGTTGAAATTATATCTATAATACCTACGTTTAGAGTACTTTGATCTCTGCTCAAAATTTCTTTTACAAATATGATGATCAAGATTATGTTGGTAGCATGTCACCTCAGAAATTATTTTGTTTTTATCGTTTTCCCTACTCGAGGACGAGTAGAACTAAGCTT